>WSFP011412339.1:0-24351 GCA_009831015.1 Picea engelmannii | reverse complement strand
AAAGTTTCATTACAGGAAGCGCTAGATTTATAGGTAACACTACATCTGTCTCGTATACCATTTGGAAAGGAGAAGTGTCGATAGACTTTTTCGTGCCTATCCAATTTGGCCAAAGAGCGTATTTTAAATGCACATGCTAGGATTTCTTGTTTTCCCTCAATACTTTCTTAATTATATTGATCAAGATCTTATTTGAAGACTCAACCAACCCATTTCCCTGGGGGTAATACTTAGTGGAATGACTAAGCATAATATTTTATTTTTGGTAGAAGCTGACCATAGCCATATATTTAAAGGCCCGAGCGTTATCTATGACTATATTTCAGGAGCAACTGAATCTAGATAAAATATTCTCTTCTAAAAAATCTATTACCACCGAATCTGTAGCCTTTCTGGTTGGGATAGCCTCCACCCATTTGGTGAAGTAATCTGTTGCAGTTAGGATCCATCTATGTTGAGTGCTAGAATGAGGATTTTCTTTTCCTATGAAATCTAATCCCCACTACTGAAAAGGAGCTTCTGTTTTGACTGGAACCAATGGCATCGTTGGGAGTTTATGCCTACCTGTGAACAATTGGAAAGGGTTTCAAGTTCGGACCTTGGCATAGATGTCCGAGAAAATTTTGGGCCAATAATACCCTGCCCTCAAGATCTTATAAGCCATTTCCCTCCAGGCGTGGTGTCCTCCACATACTCCTTCGTGAAATTGTCTTATGACCATTTTTGTTTATGATTCGACCAAACAAACCAACAGGAAGCCAAGTGGGTCCTTCCAATAAAATTGTCTTTCAGATATACAATATTTGACCGCATGAAACTTCAACGTTATGGCTTTGGATGGGGGTAAGTCACTCGAGCACTTCAAAGTCAATAGGTAGGACAGTAGGTCTTTGTACCAATTTGATGAAGCAAATTTCTCCTCGATTCTAATTTCAACTATTTGTTCATCAAGTTCATTCATGTCCACACACTCTTCACTTCTATGTAAGGAATTTATCCTGAGAGCTCTAAAATTTGATTCAACTAAGAGTTTAGCTAAACCCTTCCCCTTCACTTGTTTCATTGGTTTAATCTCCAAATCAAATTCTTGAATTTTGGCAAGCCACCGTCCTCTTTTTCCATCACTATTAGACTGAACCAAAATATCTTTTACAGAGCTAGTGGGTACATATGCAATCACCTTAGACTGCAACACATAGGTTCTGAAAGCCTTTAACGCATTCACCATAGCATATGCTTGTTTTTCCATTATATTATATTTAAGTTTGATGTCTCTAAGACTTTCGCTAAAAAAGGCTATCGGTTGCTCGAAACCTTCTTCATTTTTTTGAAGGAGAACTGCGGCAAGTGTGTGTTCGAAGGCGAAAGAGAAAATAAGAAAATCCTTTAGATAATCAGGGCTTTCTAGTATGGGCACCTCGCTTACAACATTCTTGGTGCAGGAAAATGATGCTTTGGCCTCTACTGTCCATTTCACTTAATTGTTTTTCTTTAACATATCTGTGATCAATTTCACGATTTCAACAAAGTTTGGAATGAATCTTCTTAAAAAAATTATTTTTCCTAAGAATGACTGAATCTCTTTTACATTCCTAGGAATATTTATTATGTCTCTAGATTCAACTCTTTTAGGGTCAATTCTAATTCCATCTCGAGACACAATATGGCCCAAAAGTTTACCTTCTTTCATAGTGAAGTGAGACTTTTTGGGGTTTAAAGACAAACCAAATTTGTGGCATTTTTCAAACGTCTTCTTGAGATGTATCAGATGATCATCATCAGATTTAAAAAAAGAAGTTAGATCATCAAGATAGATAACCACAAATTTGTCTCTTTCGCCAATGAAAGTGATATCCAAATCCCATTGGAAAGTAGCACCTGTATTCATCAAACCAAAAGGCATCTTATCATACATAAATGTACCCCAAGGAGTGGTAAAGGCTTTATTTTCTTTATCTTGTTCACAGACGACGATCTGATTATACCTGGAAAAGTTGTCGATCATTGACATCCTATTTTCCCTAGCTACTTTTTCTAAAACATGATCCATTTTTGGGTAGGGAGTAATTATCTTTGAGGGATGACTTATTAAGATTTCTAAAATCGACACACACTCTAATTTCCCCATTTTTATTTCTAACGGGGACCAGGTTTGCTACCCAATCTGAGTATCTCAGTGGTACGATTATCTTTGCATCTAAGAGCTTTTTGACTTCCTTTTCGATCACGGGCAATAAAATAGGATTAATTTGTCTGAGTTTTTGTCTAAGGGGTTTGACACCAGGCTTCAGGTGTATCTTATGTTCGATCACAAAGGTGTCATAGGTTCTCATCTTTTCATATGACTAAGAAAAAACATCTTTTTACTTTCTAACAAAATCTGTATATTTATTTTTTATTTCAGGGGATAGATACTTGGATAGCTTAACCAACCAAGGGCTTTCTTTAGTACCTATGTCACAATCGTCAACTTCTTCAAGTTGAGGATGTAGAGTGGATTTTGAAGGGATATCATCTTGATTGAATAATATTCCCAAGGGAATCAAACCCTTGGGGATCTGATTATTTTTAAGAACAAGCATTCAATGATTCACGATTTTATCATGGAACTCTTGAGGGTCCTCCCCTTCCTGCATGATCCAAATAGGATTGTTTTGGTTTTCTTGTCCAGAATGCATTTCGGCAAACTCGCCTATAGATTCCAAAAATTTGCGAAGCTGTTCATCAACCTCAAAGACTTGCCAATGATGTATGTTATTTGGTCTAGAAGGTCGGTGCCTCATTTGTATGTGGTATTTTAGTTTAAACATGGTGAGAGGTGTGAAAGTTTAGGCTGCCTTAGCTAACACATCGACCTGGTTGTTTTCATTTTGAGGAATGAAACGAACTTTGACCGAGGAGAAGAAATTTTCAATCAGATCCCAGACACAATTCCTGTAGGACCCCAACCTAGGATTTTTGTCTTGATATTGTCAATTTACTTGTTTAATGATTAGCTCGGCGTCACCAAAGACCTCAAGGTTTTTTATTTTCATTCTCCTTACAGATTCTAGCCCTAACACTAAGGCTTCATACTCGCATACATTTTTTGTGCAGTCCACATTCCACTGAAGCCTATTTGAAAAAGGGATTACAAATTGATCATCAAGATCCACAAGGAGTACCCCTTATCCAACCCCTAGGTAGGATGAAGCACCGTCAAAAAAACATTTTCCATATACCAGTACTATATACATTCTTTTTCTTTTTTTCTTTTTTTGAGTTTTCTTTCGTACAACTTTCGTCTATATCTACTTCAAAATCATCATCAATAGATAATATACAATTTCCTAAATCTTGGTCAACAATATTACAGGATGTTTATTTGGGTTATGTGGATCACCTATCGTGAATGCCAAACTAGTTTCTCTGTAAAGACGCATGTATTCTCCTCCAAAAACTGGAATCGTTGCGTATGTCATGTAAAGCCAAAGAGATCCTCCAAGCTTGGAACCCCATGATCTAGATAACATCATTCCATACTTCAGAGGGATGTTAGTGACCACTACATTGATAAGAATGATTTTTGTGGGTATTTGTGCCAGACCTACAACCAGGTCTTTAATCATGCCTATGGATTTGACCTTTCTTGAATCAAATGAATATAAGTCTCCATATGGCTTGGTGATTTCGAGACCTAGTTTCTCCATAATGGCTTTTGGCATCACATTGTGAGATTCTCCAGAATCTAGCATGCATTTATGAAGTAGGTGGTCAAACAAGGTTAAAGTGATATAAAATGGGGCTACAGTGTCTCTCGCACCTTTGAAATGCAGACCAAAAACTATGTTTGGCTTGTCATATTCTAAGTTGATGACATCAACCTGGCTTTCGTCTTCTGAAAAGCTAATCATTTTGGCAATTTGTTTTCTGTATATGGGATTTTTAGCCAGTTCAAGAAGTGGGATATGGATTTTGATTTTATTTATTTCATTTTCCAGATTAAAATTTCCTAGGGCCTTGTCACTTTCTATGTTTGGGGCCTCGATTCCTTTCTTTTCATCTTTTCTTTGTGGTGTGGACTTGGTTTTAGTCAGAGGATCCTTTGTTTTCTCAGCGAGTGTTCCTACTGACTTTAACTTGATAGGCTGTGTGTCAGCGGTTTCGGTTTTTGCAGTTTTTTTCTTAGTAACAGTTGGATTTGCTTCATCAGTTTCGCCTCTAGGCAAAATATTTTTTGTTTGGGCGGTTGGAAGACTCTTGTTCCTAGGTCTCAAATTATATTTCTCGTGAATTTTGGAAATAATATCATCTACGATACCCTGATATGCCAGATCTTCAGAAGTATCATTGCTAACATCGTCCTTTGATCTAATTTCATTACTTAAATATTTTTCGTAATCTTGTCTTGATAAATAAGGTGATTTATTATCATGTCTAAGATTATTAATATCATCATCGAACTCTTAAAAATTTTCTAGATCTTCCTCTCCAATGAAGTTTTCACTTTTGAAGGGGGTTGGGATCTTTTGATCTTCATTTTTAATTATTTTCTATGGGGCCTGAGGATCAGAATTCCTTCTAAAATCCTTCCTAGGAAAATTCTCCCTTTTTGATTTATCTAGTTCCATTTTTGAGATTTTATTTGAAATTTCTCCAATTACCCTAGCCATTTTGTCTATTTTATCTCCTCAAGATTTACCTGATCCTGAGGATCCACCTTGTTCTTTGAATTTTCTATTTTCTTTATTCCCGGTTTCTATTTTATCTTTTAATTTCCCTGATGCCATCATGTTCGATTTAATATCAAGAGCACAATCTTGAATTTTCATGAGATCTGTTGATCTCCTTTCTCTCAATAATAGGGCAAAGTTGGGATCAAAGGCACCAACAAAAGCCACCTTTACTGTGGGTTGAGAAGGTTTGACCTCAACCAGGATTTTATTATACAACTTGTTAAACCTTTGCATGAACTTTAGAACAGATTCTGAGTTTTTCTTTCTAAGGGCTCTGAATTCAGTTAGTTAGTAGAGGTGGTCCCTCCTCTCCCCACATTGTCTAATAAAAGTTCTTTCAAGTTCTTCGTAAGATCTTAGAGATCTGGCTGCTAAGGATCAGAACCAGGTCCTCACCTATCCTTTGAAATTCTGAACAAGGAGTCTAGAATAAACATCTTTGTGTTCTATTCTGAGGATGTCGACAAATTGGTCAAAGAAGTTTATATGTTATTGAGTGGTCAAATATCCTTCCCCTATAAATTTGGGAAGGCTTGTCATACAATTTTCAGGAAGATCGTGTAGGGGAACTAGGAGGACAAGGGGGGCATATCTAGTAGCTACTTTAGCAAAGATTCCAGGAAGCAGTGCTTGGCCACCTGCTGGTCCCCCCTGGGGAACCACCGCCAGCTCCAGCACCTCCATGTGTATCCATTGATAGATTTGAGGTTGAGGCTCAGAATGTGTGAGGAGTAGGTTCACAGAAATATGGGGAAAATACCTTAGGAAAAGAGAACGTATCGTATGACAGGGGAAGAGAGATGGATATCTCAAGGATTTCCTGAATGTTCAACTACGTAAAATCAGGTTGACAAATAGTATGTATAGGTGAGATGATTTTTCTAAGGGATCTTCATGATTTTAAAATATTTTTCGGATCAAAGACTGGCGAGGTCTATTTATCATCTGGATTCTTTCTTGTGTTCTTTCAGCTAATAGCCAATTTACTTATTGTGGAGTTGCCAAGTGAAAAATATAAGGTAGCCTTAGAAGGTATTCTATCTTTGTTCACTATCAAAGAAAGAAAGTGTCAATGTCGTTCTTCCCAGGGAAAAGTTTTGTTTCTTCGTTCCCTAGCAAGGGTGCCAAAAAGATGTTTTTCTTGATTTTATACTTTAAGGCTGTAAAGTATACCATCAAGGCATCCGTAAAGGTAAAGGTAATTAAAGGGTAAGAATAAAAAGGAAGGGTAAATCAGAGTCAGTTTCTCAACTACCTCTGTCTAGCTTCCCGTTGTTCTTGGATGTTGATATCTCTCTCAATAGCCGCCCATGAACATTCTAATTCAGCCCGGTTAGTTGTTGTTTGCAGAATAGTATTAATTTTTTTTAAAGCAATGCTAGTTTGATCTTGGAGGCCATGTTCTATGTTGGGTTGTCTGTTATTTGGGACAGTGATGGAGAGTAAAATTATATTTAATTATGAAAGAATTTGATAAATTGTTTCTTTAGTTTTTAAGTGATGAGAATAGGAAACTGAGTTTTGAAATTCAAAATAATAACATAATAACAGGTGAGGTCGTTTCCTAGACTTGAAACAGTTTTGAAAATAGTAGAATAACAAAGAAATACTGCTAAAAAAATATGAGGCTTTAATCATGAAAGAATCTCATATTGTAACAAGAAGTAAAGAGGAAAACGAGATTTCTAATGAAGTTTTAAATATTATCGTTCAAATGATCTACATGTCCTAAAATTACTGATAGCAATTTCAAAGGAAAAGCTGTAAATAATTTGATAACCAAATCAATTCAAACTACAAAAGATATATGAAATAAACTTGTAGTTGATCATCCATTAGAAAGACATTGAAAGAGAAACATAGAAATATATTGTAAATAGGGTTAAAGAACACATAGCTTCAAGTTGATAGAATTCAGAATCTCGTCTGCATTATTTATATCAAAATGGATTGAAAACTTTTTTATACAATCAGTTGTCCTCAAAACCAAAAAGCCTCTTCTCAGTCTTGTGAAAATGTATTTATATATGGTCACTCAACATTTTTCTCATTGGTGATTAATTAAATTCCTAATACTAACGGTTACATGAATGAACAATGTCAAACCGTTTACATTTCTATTCTAACTACTTCATTATTCCAATGATGAAAATCTTCAAAACAATATTTTATGTCTGCGTTGATGAACCTGCTCCTTCTTCTTTAAGACAATGAATACATTTGCCCAAAAACAACAATAAAACTCTGGGAGCTTCTGGTATATCCTTTGCTTCAAATAAGAAAAACTTTCTCTGCAATTCTGGTAGACGATCTTCGATTATCTTTCTCATAAACTTAATAGTTTGTAGCTTTAACTTAAGCATTACTGTCCATTTGTCAATCTGAGTAACATTGATTACTTTTATTTGTGGAATGTCTGCCTAAATTTCTTCCAGATCTTCTTTAAATTTTAATTGATGCTTGACAATATTTATTTCTCCTAACAACCCAGGACAATTGTTTTTTCCAATGTTCAAAGAACCTTTTTCTGAAAGATCAAAAATTCTTTGACAATCATCATTGACCTCCCTGGTTATTCTTTTGTTTTCTGCAAGGTCTTCCTCCCACACCTTGAGTATTACATCTCCTTTAACCTTCTCTGAAACAAACAGTTTTTAAATCTTTCCGACCTCCTCCTTTGTTGAAAGAGCCACTGCTTTTTGGAAAGTCATTCTGGCCACTTTTACTTATCTTTCTTTCTGGAGAATATCTTCCAAGGATTTATTAGTTTCCTAAAAGTAATTATAGACAAATTATATATTAAAAAACACTCTCTGTTTTTCTTTTTCTATCTTCATATGTATTTCCAATACCTGGGCCTGCAAGATTTCGAGCTCAACCACTTGACTTGAAATGGAATTAATCTTACCTTGTAGTTCTTTATTTATTTCCTCTTGCTTTATGACTTGTGTTTGAGTGATCTGTATTTTCTGGTTTGCTTTCTCTAAGCTTTCTTTCATTTTATGAATCTCTTGAATATCATTTAATCTAGCTTGTTCTAGACCCTTTTTTATTCCCCAATTGATATTTCTTTCGGTCTCTTTCAATTGACCCTGTAGCTGAGCTATCATTTGGTCTTTATGTTCCAACATAGTTGTCAAACTACCCACACAGTATAAATTCCCTGATGCTAAGGCTCCCATTGTGCTTGCTATCTCTGTAGAGAATTCTCCTTCCTTAAGTTTTTGTCCATCTATAATGATTTTGTGCTTTTTAATCATCATATATCCTCTTGGATGCATCTCCTATTTTAGGATAACCTTCCTCTTTTTATTGAAAAATTAATCGGATGAAGGAATCTCATCCCTAGAAATAGGCTCAAGATCACTATCATATTGAGGTCCCTCATGGGGGTTTCCATAATTAGACTGCAATGGAGTCAGGGAAGTAATGAGACTTCCAAGTTCTATCGATGTTGTTCCTCCTACCTTTTTCAGAAAATTCTCAAGGATTTTTGAAGGTGTTTCTAACTCCTTTCCTTTCCCTGCCTCTAATTTTTTTGTTTGGGGGACTTTTGTTTCTTGCGAAGGCATTTCACTCTCCTTCATTTTTCCTTTTGTATTTGCTTTATCCTGTACATTTATTTCAAATCCTGGGGGAGGCCCTACCTTCTCTAGAGGAGGGGTTGTGGATTCACCCTGCAAATTCTTTGGTAAACAACTTCGTCTATCACTCTGGAATGACATGAAACCAACCTATGAGTTAGGTGACATGGCCTATACCGTGTTCAATACTTCTTCATAAGTTTTAACCTCCTTGAAAATATCATCATAAATAGATGTTTCATGCTCATAAGCTTTCAAATTACTGTGCATCAAATGTCTGCTTACTAATTGATAAGGGTCATGCTTTTTGTGCTCAATATATACCACTTTTATTTCTTCTAATGCTTCAGCCTCTACTTTAGAATGGCCAAGGTTCAGTAATGAAAATTTCCCGACATACACAGGGAAGATTGGCCAAGATTTCTTTTGAGCTATTTTTTAGCTCTATTACAATACCACCTTTCACTATTGGATGTGCTACCTCCCTCAATACCAATCTGTCCGGGAGGAATTTCATAAGTGCATGAGGGGGAATTGAGCACCCATAAACCCTAATATAAGATAATTTCTCATCAATAAACCAGTCTGTTATTGCTTTGAGATTTCCCGAGACCGACTCAAAAATGCAAGGGGGTTTACAACCATAAAACATGTTGTGAATTGGAATTATTATGAAATGAAAAATTTCATAAAATGCATCGTTAGCATTTTCTTCCCAAAGTCTAGAATGATATTCATGAATGGGCTCGGGGCAAGTTATGTTCCAACTCCAATTGATCAGGGGGAATGGAGTCACAAAGCAAATCACATACAGAATGTACGCTAACATATTAAAGGCCACTAGTTGACCTTTATATTTTGCAACTTTGTAGTTTGAAACTTCTTGAACTAGGTTATCAGAGATAATCTTATTCCAGTTGAAATCAAATCCTTCTGAAGATTCTTCCAAAAAAGGCACCCAATCTATAGGAAAATGGTAGGCATCCTTTTTCCCGAAAAGTCTACACAACATTATGGCTACATAGACCATGTATTCGTTCAAACATGTCGTGGCATAAACCCCATGGGTATCGTCCCTAAAATTTGATGGACATCTCCACCAATCTCTAATTAAATCAGCATAAGTTTGTTCTACCTCAGTACACTCTTTCCTTTGAAATTCAACTAAAAACTCGACATTAAAGGAGTACTTAGGATTTGGTGAGAGATTATACATTACTTGTATATGTTTTGGCCTGAATGAGCCGACAATGACCCCTTGATCATTTAATATTCTCCTCATCGAAATATCAACCTTTTCCGTGGCCCAACTGATCATATCGTTGTACACCATAAGCCGAGGGTGCACCATGATCTTATGAAGCTCTGATTTTTCTATATCCGAATAGTGATTCTTAGAATTGGTATGAGAATTCTTGAATTCGTATTCCAAGAATTCAGAGATTTTTGTCCAAGATTTAATTGAGTCGATAGCATGTGGTGTAGTATCAGATATGATATCTCCTTCTTCTGTATCTTCACTCTTCTTCGGTGCCTTTTTTGGTGCCATGACTTTAAGTTAGATGGAAAACCTATCACAGAAAAGGAGTGTATGAGCTCGGTTGAATGCGTCTTGCGCTTGATAGTATAAAACATAAAATGTTGCGAAACACAGACCTTCAAAATCTCTTTTAATTCATTTAATGATGAAGGGACTGACACAACAGACAAGAATTCAATACATTTAATGCAATAGATATTTACTAAGATACGCATTAGTGTCACATATCACTAGTTATTCTTTATTTAAGTGGCCGCATTTTGGCGCTTTTGAATTTAAAAATCGGAAACTGAAATGTGAACGAAACTTAAAAAGATTGATTGTCATTAATCATGGTTTCAAAACAAAGTTAATTTATACTAATCACAGATTAAGAGTCAAGATTTTTTGTTTCGAGATTTCGGGTATCGATTTGACAAGAAGTATGTCATTGATGAATCCCGATTTCCGAAATCGTGAAATCACGACAAGATTAGTTAGGACTTAAATTCGTTTTAGCAAAATGATTGATCGGTATTAAGCATTTCGAGATTTTGGGGATCATGTTGACAGGAAGTATGTCATCAATGAATTTCGATTTCCGAAATTGCGAAATGATTGAATTAAGCCTTAAATTTCGATATTAGCAAATTAATTAATTAGGATTAAGGATTAACCTCCAAACATAATTAATTTATATTAGCATAGATTTTAAGTTCGGATTACGCGTTTTGAGATTTCGGGGTTCGTGTTGCCAAGAGATATGTTATTGTTGAACCCCGAATACCGAAATCGCGATATGATTAACTTAATCCTTAACTTTTCATGTTAGTGAATTAATTAATCAGAATTTGAACTAACTCTCATTTTCTCTAGAAACCGGGGATCAGGATTTCGTGATTCAATATGTATTGAAACATATGTTCTCAGCAAACCCTGAATCTTGAAAACTTTTTAAAGTTAATCTTAACTCCTTTAGGTTTTAATATTATCATGATTAAAAAATAACTTTATAGAAAAAGTGTCGGGACTCTTATAACATTTTAGTTTTTTTGCCTTTTATTATTTAAAGAATAAAGTTTTTCATGAAATCAGTACTGGGCTTTTGGGAAATAAAACGAAGCTTATACTTTATGAAAAACCGAAACCCAAAATGGAAGGCTTTATTCTTCAGATTAAAGAATTTAAAATATGTTTCAACACTTCACACAATAGTAGTCCAATATGATTATTTCCTGGATCACTCCATAATATGTTGTCGTTTGACATATTGGATTATTTTGTTTTGCACTTGATCTCATTAATGTTAGTGAATCTATGGACCCAACACTATTTTGGGTGGTCCTAGGATTCTCTATTATTTTAATATGAAATCTACACCCATTGATTAGTTATCCCTCATACTTAGTTGCATATTTCCTTGGGCCATGTGCCAACCATTTAAGGGTATCAAAAATATTTTATTTTCCTTCCACCTGTAAATTATTAAATGTCATTAGAAAACCATGCAATTTCAAATTACATAAAAGGATCCTTATTTCATACATCATAATAGTCTTTTTCAATGAATTATAAATAATTATAATATAATGAACATATCATTACCTATTTTCTTAACCAATCACCAAATTATTGGTTATGGATCTTTTGTAGAAATGCTTCATCCTTTTGGGCTTGGATGTTTTTATTGGTGATTTCACTCAGGTGCATCCTATTTTCCAGTAATATCAATGAACATCATTTTCAAAGTATTTAAATAGATTTTAATAAAAAATAGTTTTCTAAGGTCATGATAATTACTTAATTTATACAACGTCGAACTTCATATATGTTGCACAAGACCCACCTATGGGATTGTAACAAATTGATATTATCCATTTCAAAAGAATTCCCACTAGATAATGCCTTCCCATAGTGATCAAGATCTCCCTCTTCATCATCTCAAGCCTCATTTCTATTAGGCATGCTTCCAATATATTCCATACATTCAACATATCCAACAAAATATTTGATGGATTCCTCCACACTATAGTTTTCATCTATTCACCCTTCGGGCATATTCTTGTTCTTCACATAACTTTTGTAAACTTCCATGTTCATGAAGAAAAACCGCATCAAACTTGCAGTCAAATGAAGAGTATGAATAAATAATTGTTAGCAATGTACTATATAAAAATAATATGTTGGAATTTACATGGGTTTGTACACTCTAAAACTTCACTAACCTTTCAAAAGGGTACATCCATCAGCATGTATCTCGACCAAAAAAATGTAACTCTCGTACCAATTATACATTCAAATGTATCATTATATGAAATAATGATGGGGTAAATATTTTTCTAGTAAGCATAATGTCTCCATGACATCATCTTCTAAGTTTCAAGATATGTAGGATCCACCATTGTTGCACAAATTAACCTAAAAATGAAGTGAATCCTACAAATGGTGATTCACACTGCTTTTGGTAGCACATGACAAAATGCTACCAGAAGGATTTGTTGCATGAGAACATGGCGATCAAGTGATTTAATGATATGAAACTCGAGATATTCCATATATATATGATTTATAATATTTTAACTATAACCATCAGGCACTTTACTTTTAAAGTGAACAAAACAACACAAAGTGTCTCTTTCTCGTTTTTTGAAAGAGTGTGTTGTGCGGGTGGAAGAAATATTATTTTCCTTGATCTTGTGGCCATAGTGATCTCCTTATACGCAACTAGTGTAAGTCATCACGGGGAATTTTTCCATCCTTTGATTTTCCTTTTATATCTAGAAGGGTTCCAAGATTACTTTCACATACATTTTTTTTTGTATATGCATAACATATAAAATGTGGCATACTAGGAGTTTCTGCATCCAATCGTATCAGAATGAAATCATGAATATATGAAGGAAAAACTATAAAATAGGTTCAAATAAAACATATCAACATACTAAAATACGTTAAGCATCATACATTTAATAATTACCTATAGTTAGTGTCGGTAGAGTGTACATACCTCCCAATATGGAAAATTGAATAGAATTGACCTTTTCTTCCACATGACAATGTTTGAATTTTCACCTTTTTTGATATTTATCTTTCTTTATTTACTTTCACTTTTCTCCCAATTTTCTTCATTTCCTTCTATTTATGTAAAAATATCTCATACTTTTACAATTTTAGGTGCAATGTGATGCTTAGGCTTCCCATTAAATTGTCCTTTTTTAAAACGGTACTTATAATTTAATGGAACATATTTCCTATGTCACATGTACACACACTTCCTACTACATTTGAGATACTATGAATCTGTGTTCCTTCCACATATAGTACATGCATAAAATCCTTAGTCATGCAACCAACCATATTTTCATAAGTATGAAAGTCAACGATTTCCCACACCAATATAGCCTTCATATTAAAAAAGGACCTTGATTGACCAACATATGTCCTTACCCCTTCATCCCATGTTACCTTTAGTTCATCAACCGAAGGCTCCAAAAAAACATCTATGTCATTTCATCGTTGCTTGGGACCATATATTAAAAATGACAACATATAAAAGTTCTTTTTCGTGCATAACCATGGTGGAAGGCTTTATATTACTAGTTCTACTGGAAAAACACTATATGCACAACTCAAGTTTCCAAAAGGATTAAATCGATTCACTTCCATTACAAGTCATACATTGTGAGGATGATTGGAAAAATTAGGCTAGTTGCAATATATAGTTTTACATGTTGGGATATTAACTAGGTGGCACATCATTCTATCATCACTTGCATTCTCATGATGTCATCTCATTTTCCGCTAGATGTGTGTAGAGCTATAACAAATGTTTTTTTATAATATATACATTGCAATACTTAATATGAGTAAAGATGAGTTTTTGTGAGTAGGTAGTACGTAAATGTGCATGCAATAATGGAATTAAAATACTTCAAATCATAACTATACATTCTCTTCAACCTTGGTACTAAAGTAAAATACCTTATCACTTTGGTCGAAACACCTTTATGCACCTTTCTAGAATGAGCATCAATCTTCCATCCAGATTTACCACATCTTGGGCATTTATCTTTACTTTCATATTTTCCCTAGTATAAAATGCAATAATTTTGGAATCCATGTATCATTTCATAGTCCAAACCTAATGATTTAATCAACTATTTTGCAACATATGTAGAATCTGGAAGTGTATTTTCTTTTGGAAGTATTTATTTCATTAATTTAAACACTTGGGTCAAACTTGTGTCAGACCATCCATTTTTCACTTTAAGGTTGTACAATTTCACAGTGGCCAATAACTTAGTGAAACTAGTGCAAACTGGGTACAACGGTTTCATAGCATCATCAACTAACTTTTGATATTGATTGATATCATTCATTTCATCCATTGATGCTACTTAGACATTTTTACAATTCACGTATGGATTTTCATTAAAGAATTCATAAACATCATTCTCCATTTGAACCATATGGTTATCAACCATGGTTTCATCATTATCATTGTCATTCCCAGGAACTTCAATATCATTCAGAAACAATTTCCTAGACTCATCAACATGATTATGATCTTAATGTTTGAGTATGTGTTCATCGCCCTGTAAATTGGATATCACAAAATATAATGTAAAGAAAAGAAAATAAGAAACATCAATATTGTTCATATAGGACATTCTCAGGGAAAATGAATATTTTTAAATATAATTGACCCTAATACAATAAGGAATACATAAGATTGTAAACACTTGCATTACATAAGTGTGTACCAATAAATGTGAAATTTATCGAGAAAACTCATGCATCTCATTTGCATAGTTTTTCTTTCCTTTGTCAAATATAGGTTCCCAGGAGAGACATAAAAAGACAAATCATATTTTATCTAATGTAAAGTGAATTATATAATTAATATTATCGTAATGGAAATGATAATTTAATTCAATAATATATTATGATCATACCTCACTAGTAGTGCTCTCTCCATGGAAAAACCAAATTTTATATGAACTCATTATACCATGAATCATCAAGTGTTTGCATACTTCCTCAAACGTTAGTACTGCAACATTGCAAAATTTTTTGCAAGGGTATCTTGTGATCTTATTATCCTTTGAATGCCTCATATAAAACTCTATGCACTCTTCAACCCCATCTTGATATTTCTTTGACATTCTACATACAACCAATTTGCACATCACTTAAAGATAAACCACTGCAGTTTAAAATAAAAACATATTCTATATTATATCATACAAAAGAAATTATACCTTGTCTTTGAATTTTTCCAATCACGTATTTTATCCATTTGAAAATAAAATCAAGATAATTTCTACAACTTGATCCTTAAGACTTTGCCTCTTAGCTACCTAAAAATGTCCAATTACCTAAAGAAAGAAAATGGTAATGTTAATTCCAGTTTAACAATAGACGCAAACCAACATGCATCAAGTGTTGAGGATCTCGTAATACCTGAAAGATTTTAGATTCATTTTTTCACAAGGGTATTTCCATAACACTCACTCAACCAAGTAGTAATTGAGTATAAATGTATGAAAGTTTGGAAAACTAGTACTAGAGCATGCCATAAATGGATCTCAAGCTATAATCATCTAAGTGCAAAAAAAACATAGAAACTATGTTACACCTATCGATAACCAAAACAAATGGTCATTGAAATTAGAAAAGTCCCTAAGCCATTTGTTATACTAGGTATTAAGCATTGAAAGGACAAAAGTTTAGAAGTATAAAATATAGGGCATCCTCAAATGTCACTCAAACTTTCACACTAGTGTTGAATTCTAGTGAGAACCATTCATTTAAATAGAATTTCACTAGTTTGGGATTGTTTTTTAGTGTCAAAATATCCAATGTTTTGATGCAGGAGCATCTCTCCATGTCAGTCAGTCATCCAACCAACCACATCAACGAATTCAAATCATGTGTTGAAGAGAGGTGCAACCTCCTTTGGAATTTCAATTTAATGTAATTAAATGTTTAAGCTGGTGAGCTGTGAAGTCGTGCCTTTGTGCAGGCGTAAGTAGGAAGGCCTTTAATGTTTGTAAGGCTGAGATCTAGATCCAAATGCTAGACTAGATAGCCCATTCAATGTAATTGAATAGGGTAGGTAGATTGGAGGGAAGAGCTCGAAGAGCCCCTTCAGGTAAAAATAGATTTTAGTATCTCATTTTGTGTGTGTGAGAAGTTGAGAGAGGATAGAGGATCTACGAGTAGAGAGATGAAGAGAGAAGGAGTCGAGACCTTGTTATAAGACATGCTTAGGAACACCTTGTAAATACAGGTGTTTTCCATATTTAATACAAAGAGCAGTTTTTCCTGCATTACTGTGTGTTAAATGAATGTCTATGAGTGTTCTTATATGCTATAGATGTATGTCAGGCATTTGCAGGTTGTTTTGATTTCAGGCTTGAGGTTATTTGTGGTTTCATGCCAGGAGGGCATGACAAAGTACTATGGTCTCTGGATACCAGTGCACTGAGGCACTTCTGAATTCTGCGGATTCAGACAAAGACGTGTCAGGTGGGCACATAGCTGAAATCAACAACTCAGAGAAAGACCTGTGAGGTTACTGAATACCTCAGGAGGCAAGGCTGTGTATGAGGGACACAGTTGCAGACATAAACTCTAAGGAGTTATGTGAAGATATGCCAAGTGGGAATTGAGGATATGCACAGTGGTGCATTGAGGAAGAACTCTGTTGTGAGTTCTTAAGGAAAACTAGAATCACTAAGGATTTTGAGGGGCTCTGCCAAGTGGGCATTGAGAAGGTGCAAGGAGTGAACAAAGGACATAACTACTGGACGTTCTGGGAGGAGATACTCTGCCAGGAGGGAATTAAGACATTGTGCAGATAGGCACAGAAGAAAAGAGAACTCTTTGAGTTCTGGAATTTAGAGGAAGAATCCACTAAGAGATCTTCACAGGGTTGTTGAATACCTTGCAGACTCAGCAAGAGGTTGCTTGAGAGAGAAATAGCTAGGAGGGCATTACATTCTCCATCTGTGGGAGAATAAAGAAGGATAAAATCCCTTAGTTTTCTGAGCATTTGAGAAGCTCAGGAGAGAAAACACTGTGTGTGTGTGAAGACTCTGCAGGTGTGCGCAGAGTCAAAAAGATTGAACACTTGGAAGTTTTTGAATGTCTGCCGCAAGGAGTGTGTGCAAGGTTCTCTCAAAGAATCAGAGTTGGGAAAAGCTCAGGAGGTATAGGACCTTCGAGAAATCATCAAAGTAAAGCATAGGGAGTTTATGCAGTGGAGCGTTCAAGCAAGTGTCGTAAGTTTGCGTGCAAGTGAACTAATATTCATGAAGGAAAATTTGATTTGTCTCGCATAAATCGTCAAGGAGGAACGGACGGTCGGAGTTCTCTGAGGAGGATTCGTGAATCTCCGTGAGTTGTTAGATCTCGTGGAGGTGCAGGGGAGATACACAAGTATTCCTAAGAGGATTTAAAACTCAGGAGGGGTAGGACCATAGATCCAAGTCACGAGGACCATTGGATTTACGCGTGAATTTCTCACATCAGGGTTTCATGGATTGAAACTCCATAATATTGCAAAGGAAATCATGAAATCGTGAAACGCAATATCTCGATGGCTAAGTAAATAGTGTGTGCCCATAGGGGGTCAGCAGGTAGATAGGTGGCACACTTCATCAGGGTTTCGTAGTGAGAAGTCCTGATACAATCGCATTAGGATTCACGATATTGTGAACTCCGAAATGCCAATGGAGTGAAGTTGTTGAATATTCAACTCCCACTTGTGTTGGGGTTTCGGTATATCGGGAGTCGGGAGTCGGTAAAGGGAGTTGCTTGACATCGCGAGTGGTGAAATCGTGATAAGAAAAGTTCTGAAATAGAAGGGAAGGTTAGCATTGACTGTCGTCAGGTCTTGAGGACTCGAGGGTACAATGATCGACCACTGACCTCATGAAGTCACGAAGTCCGATCCTCCGAGTGTAGAGAGGGGATCACGTGAAAAGTTTTGTGGGTGCATATTTTCTGATAGGGAAATAGAAGAGCATTACAGTTCTTCGGGGCAAGGAACAAGATAAGATCCTGTGAGTCGACGTGGACCTTCCAACCTGCAGGTGTGACAGGAGGGCGTTGACATCAAGTGGTATCAGAGCCTGATTCTTGCTTGTATATTTCAAGAAGAGGGATAAGGAAAAGGAAGAAAAACAAAGTACTAAACCTTTGTGGTGATTGTTCGCGGGCAAGCAACAATCGAGAAGAAAGTCAGTAGGACTGTAGAAGAGGCTGAAGCACTCAGATTTGTAGAGTGACAACAACAAGTTTGCTAGGAGAGCAGATAGAGACAACAACATGGCTACTGAAGGTCGTAGGTATGATGGAAGGAAAAACTCAGAGATATGGAGCCAAAAAGATATATATGAAGAGATCGATGATATAAAGAAAGAAATACAAAAGCTTGCATTGCATATGCATCAGAAAGCAAAGCCGAGATGGATGTATGAATGGCCTATGAGGAAGGAAAAATCAAAATGGTCAGTCAAGGAGTTGATGGTCATAATAGAGTGAAGATTGTTAAAAGGATGGTTGAGGCATACTAAAAACCTCGATGGAACTGAGGAGATGGTTCAGGCGTGTGAAACAGAGTCTGGGAGAGGTCTCAATGACGCAGAGGGTGAAATGGGATCAGCTGAGGATCTCAAGAACTACAAAAAGGGCAGAGTAGAAATTCCAAATTGCCAGGTCGACAAAGAGCTTAGATCGTTGCGGGATCTCAGAGACTGTCATGAGGACAGCCAGGGAATTTCACATTGCCAGGAGGGCAATAAATAAGGTTGTTGTGGGATCTCAAAGACTTCCAGGAGGGCAGTGAAGGGCTTCCAATTTTCGAGGTGGGAAAAGGAGTAGAGATGGAATCAGTTGATTCCATGGACTGCCAGGAGGGAAGTTGGAGCATCTCAAATCACTAGGTGGGTAGAGATGAGAATACGAAACTGTCTAAAAGTCTCATGGACTCAGAGGTGAGTTCAATTCATCAAGGAGTGTTGATGAAGATGGGATCGGTTGATCTCATAGTCTGCTAGGAGGGCAATAGGAAAATCCCATATTTCTCGGTGGGCAAGGATGAACAGATGAGACTATCTGAGAATCTCATAAACTCAAAGGTGAGTTTGGATCAGTAGGTGTAGCTGATAGAAGAGGAGGATTTGAGAAGCCTTATGAATATTGGGGGAATTCAAATATTCCTTCCACTTGCCCAAGGAGAGGCAGAAATCTATGTTGCAGATGCAACAACAACAGGAGGATAGCTAGCTGAGACTGTCAGGGGAGAAAAATTGGAGCAGTTGGTTGAGACTGCCCAAGCAGGAGCAGAAGAAGGAGAGGAAAATGTATATTATGAGGAATGGCTCAACATATTCAGCCAGGAAGTTGTAGCACTGAAGCTGACAACAAAAGAAGCAGGAGAGGATGATGAGCATTCTAAGGAATGGCTCAATATTTTCAGCCAGGAGACTAAAAATACTACAACATGGCAGTTTGCAGAAGAAGAAGAAGAAGAAGAAGAGGACAACATTTTCATTGTTGATCTGTGGGAAAACATTGAAGCCCCGGAGATAAGGGTTAAAGTGCAAAGCATGCATATCCAACAGGTGAAGTTGGAATCTGATGAAGAAGGTGTGGGAGATCACAGTGATCTTCCCATGTGCCGAAAAGTTTTGCAGCTGAGGAGACTGCATGAACAAAGCCAACCACTAGAGAAATTGGACGAAGTGATAGAAGACATCAGAAGGCTGATGGTAGAGTCAGCAGGAACTGCCAGCAAGGAAAAGCTAGGCAGAAGAGAAGCAGTAGCGCAGCAGTAGCAACAACAGCAGGATGGAGTGGATGAACAACTCCAGAGGATGATTTAGGAGCTCATGAATTTTGTAGCCAAGAAGTATGATGCAGGAGCATCTCTCCACATCAGTCAGCCAACCAGCCAGCCACGTCAGTGAATTCAAATTGCGCATTGAAGAGAGGCGCAACCTCATTTGGAATTTGAATGTAATGTAATTAAATGTTTAAGCTGGTGAGCTGTGAATCCGTGCCTTTGTGCAGGCGTAAGTAGGAAGGCATTTAATGTTTTTAAGGCTGAGATCTAGATCTAGATGCTGGACTAGATAGCCCATTCAATGTAATTGAATAGGGTAGGTACATTCGAGGGAAGAGCTCGAAGAGCCCCCTCAGGTAAAAAGAGATTTTAGTATCTCATTGTGTGTGCATGAGAAGTCGAGAGAGGATAGAGGATCTGCGAGTAGAGAACAGAATAGAGAAGGAGCCAAGACCTTGTTACAGGCCATGCTCAGGAACACCTTGTAAATATAGGCATTTTCCATATTTAATACAAAGAGTAGTTTTTCCTGCATTATTGTGTGTTAAATGAATGTCTGTGAGTGTTCTTATATGCTGTAGATGTATGCCAGGCATTTGAAGGTTGTTTTGATTTCAGGCTTGAGGTTCTTTGTGGTTTCATGCCAGGAGGGCATGATAGAGTACTGCGGTTTCTGGATACCAGTGCACTGAGGCACTTCTGAATTTTGCGGATTCAAACAAAGACGTGCCAGGTGGGAACATAGCTGAAATCAACAAATCAGAGAAAGACCTGTGAGGTTACTGAATACCTCAGGAGGCAAGGCTGTGTATGAGGGACACAGTTACAGATAGAAACTCTGAGTAGTTCTGTGAAGCTCTGCCAAGTGGGCATTGAGCATATTCACAATGGTGCATTGAGGAAGAACTCTGATGTGAGTTCTTAAGGAAAACCAGAATCACTAAGGATTTTGAGGGGCTCTGCCAAGTGGGCATTGAGCAGGTGCAAGGAGTGCATAGAGGACAGAACTGCTGGACATTCTAGGAGGAGATACTCTGCCAGGAGGGAATTGAGACATTGTGCAGATAGGCACAGAAGAAAAGAGAACTCTTTGAGTTATGGAATTTAGAGGAAGAATCCACTGAGGGATCTTCACAGGGTTGTTGAACACCCTCCAGACTCAGCAAGAAGTTTCTTGAGAGAGAAATAGCCAAGAGGGCATTATATTCTCCATCTGTGGGAGAAGAAAGAAGGATAAAATCCCTTAGGGGTCTGAGCATTTGAGAAGCTTAGGAGAGACAACATTGTGTGTGTGTGAAGACTCTGTAGGTGTGCGCAGAGTCGAAAAGATTTAACACTTGCAAGTTGTCGAATGTCTATTGCAAGGAGTGCGTGCAAGGTTCTTTGAAAGATTTAGAGTTGGGAAAAGCTTAGGAGGTATAGGACCTTCGAGAAATCATCAAAGAAAAGCAAATGGAGTTTGTGCCATGGAGCGTTCAAGAAAGCGTCGTAAGTTTGCGTGCAGAAGAACTAATCTTCATAGAGGAAAATTTGGTTCCTCTCGCAGAAATCGTCAAGGAGGAATGGATGGTCGGAGTTCTCCGAGGAGGATTCGTGAACCTCCGTGAGTTGTTAGATATCACAGAAGTGAAAGCAAGATACACAAGTATTCCCAAGAGGATTTAAAGCTTAGGAGGGGTAGGACCGTAGATCCAAGTCACGAGGATCATTGTATTTACGCGTGAATTTCGCACATCGGGGTTTTGTGGATTGAAACTCCGTAATATTTCAAAGGAAATCACGAAATCATGAAACGCGATATCCCGACGGCTAAGTAAATAGTGTGGGGCCACAGGGGGTCAGCAGGTAGACAGGTGGCACGCTTCATCGGGGTTTCGTAGCGAGAAGTCCTGATACAATCGGATTAGGATTCACGATATTGCGAACTCCGAAATTCCAATGGAGTGAAGTCGTTGAATAGTCAACTCGCACGTGTGTCAAGGTTTCGACATATCGGGAGTCGGGGTCAGTAAAGCGAGTTGTTTGACATCGCGAGTGGAAAAATCGCAATAAGAAAAGTTCTGAAATAGAAGGGAAGGGTAGTGTTGACTGTCGTCGGGTCTCGGGGACTTGAGGGTACAATTCTCTACCACTGACCTCGTGAAGTCGCGAAGTTCGATCCTCCGAGTGTAGAGATGGGATCGCGTGAAAAGTTCTGTGGGTGCAGATTTCCCTACAGGGAAATAGAAGAGCGTTACAGTTCTTCGGGCCGAGGAAGAAGATAAGATCTTGTGAGTCGACATGGACCTTCCGACCTGCGAGTGTGACGGGAGAGTGTTGACATCACGTTTCTTAGGTTTTCTTGTTGGTTATGAGATGACTCACCCATCATAGAAATTGTTTATATTCTATGTTTCATCATACTCTTCCTTAGCTTAGATAGCTCCCACTAATCTCCTAAACCCACATCCCTTCCAACGATCAAGCAGAATACGCCCAAACTCTATCTGCATATCATTAATCTTTGTTAGTTATTGGTTATAGACAACCCTCTTGAAAATAAAGATACCCTAGAAAAAATCAGTTCCTCCAATGTTAGATACTCAAAGTCTCACATCCTTTTTCCTTAATCCATTTTCACCTCAATGTTTACATCCCTAAGTGTTTACTAACCTAGAACTACATCCTGGTCAAAAGTTTGTAAACTAAGCATACTATATAACAATCTTGTTATAGGTATCCTATACCCTCGTCAAATAAACCTATCCTACTAAATGTTGCCACATTTCTAGCCTAGTCTAATCGTCCCTAACCCAAATCCACCATAACGATGGCCATGGAATCATTTTGTAAAGTGTGATAGCAAGTGTGCTTGTGAGTTGAGAATCATAGAATTAGGAAATTTGAGAGAATTCGATACATATTTCCCACATACATAATATATTGAATGTTGTCAACAATGTGAATCATACCAATCAAGCCAAGTCCTCATCTACTAAAACGTTGCTCAAATCTTCATTTTAAGATGAAGTTGTGGTAAACATTTTTTATGGTATAAAGTTGCAGATTTTGGATACATCAATTCTTACCCTTAATTTTCATAAAAAAACACATTTTTAACACTGATTTTCTCAGCATCTTACTTCCTAGAGCCTTCTCCTATCATCCCCATCCCATATTCATCCTAATGCTCAAGAGGATTACGTTAAAAACTTTTCCAATCAACCATACTATTAAGGTTTCAAATTTATGATTATTTACCTTATATAGTTATAAGTTGATATCATCCCCATCCCATCTTCATCCTAGTGTTCAAGAGAATTACCTTAAAAACGTTTCCAATCAACCACACTATTAATCTTTCAAATTTATGCTTATGTACCTTATATAGTTCTAAGTTGATGGCATAACATGTAAAGGTCTATTCATTAAGTAAAGTCGGGTACATTGTTTCTCATTGCTAAATCATTTACGTATGAATATGATATTAAACACTGATGAATTAGACTAATGATATTTCACCGCCAGGAAATCCTCAATTGTCGGTTGGATATGTTTTTCAACTCTTTCTAAAGAGATCATGTGAAAATAATATGCCCAACCTGTTGTCAACCTTTTTCCTTTGCTCCAACTTTGCCTCACTTTCCACCAAATGATGGTGGCCAAGGTGCATACAGTGTATGACACTCTCTAGTTTATTTTTAATTTTGTTAAATGTTATAAAACATCACAACCTTGGATTTAGTCTCTTTTGCTTATCTTAATTATATCAATTAGTATGGTTATGGATATATATTTTGAAGGCCAGGGTCTAATTCTAGTTTCCATGTTTTTGCAAAACATATTGCATGCTCCTCCATATGTATATGTTCTCTGAACCTTTGAGGTAATACACTTTTTACTTTAAAAAAGCGATAAAAGAAAACATAGATATTAGGTGAATAAGGATATTAATAAAATATTGAAATAAGGGATAAAAATGGGAGGATACCAAATAAAAATGAACAAAAATTATGGCAAAACCATCTAGATGACAAACATGTAAAAAAAAAAACATATAAAGAAAAATAATAAATTAATTAAACATTTAAAATATATATATATATAAAAGAAAAATAATAAATTAATTAAAGAATAATAATAAATTAATTATACATTTAAGAGAAATACGAAAAAAAAGGAAGAATAATATATTAATTAAAGTGAATTGTTGGGTGCCCGCAGGGGTGTAGACCGATTGGCAAGTCCGTGTAAATGGCAGGAACTATGTAAAATGGAGGTCTCAAGGTCGATTCTCACCCTGCTTTACTCGGAGGGCGTGCTTGCAGGATGTGCGTTTCTCCCCAGGGGTTATAAGGCAGCCGATAGGATTCGACCCTGTGTCACGCGAGTACGATACTACTGTTGTTACCGATTCCCCTGAGCAAAAAAAAACAAAAAAACAAAAAAGTGAATTGTTGGGTAGACTAATATTGAAATAAAAAGGATTTCATTATTTAAGGGTGAAATTTAATATAATTCTTATGAGGTAATTTACAGAGACCCGACATTTAATTGGAGAAACTTTTGGCCTTTCTGGTTTTCACTTCAAACTCTGGCTATTCTTAACCGGAGAACTATGCTGTTGTTTTTTTCCTCCAACTTCATTACATACAAGGTTCTTACAAGTTATCTGTTTTAGTTAGGGTTTCCGCATTTTCT
>ML861122.1:0-24352 GCA_009831015.1 Picea engelmannii | reverse complement strand
AGAGGGAAAAGGGTTACAAAACTTAACTGCTAATAATAGCTCCTACACATTCTTCCATGAAAGGAATATGTCATAAATGTGTCATAACTGTGTAACAATGTAAGGAATCCATCATACAATTGTCATAACTGTGTAAGAGGAATCTCTCGTAACTGTCATAGAATCTGTCACAACCTTATGCTAACCAAAAGTAAAAGATGCCAAGTGTAATCTGTCAGAGGGATGGAAGGGAATCTCCCCATGTGGCAAATCCATCCTGCAAGAAATCCTCTCCAACACTCATGCGCCGTCTTCCTAGGAGAACAACACAGAGCAACCAAACACTAACAAATAACTGACTTGCACCGAGCCAGTGATCAGATTAGACTTAGTCAACACCCACAAAACAGACCTGATTTCATGGAACAAGACAATGATCAACCTCAAGCATAGTACCCAGGGATGACCATTCGGATGCACTTTAGGGCATTAATAATTGTAC
The DNA here is from genome assembly GCA_009831015.1 of Picea engelmannii. Taxonomy (NCBI): domain Eukaryota; kingdom Viridiplantae; phylum Streptophyta; class Pinopsida; order Pinales; family Pinaceae; genus Picea; species Picea engelmannii. The sequence goes on along the minus strand of ML861122.1, from coordinate 23,871 downwards.
CATTATCTAGTATAAATATGGGTCATTTCACATTGTAATCTTCTCAGTTTCCTCATAGCAGTATGTACTAGCATAACCTATGTTGCTTACTTTCTCAAGGGTCCGGCACACAAAGATTTCTCACAGCTCTACGGTTGCAGAGCAATTCTGTAATCTTCTTTGTATTGGCAATACCGTAAAAGAGTGTACAGATCGAGCTATGTCTTCTTGTCTCGGCACAGGATACCCATTGTGGATTTTCATGTCTTTGGTTTGATTCTCTGCCTTAATAATGTCACACTTAGTCTCTTGGGTTTTGTGCTCTATGCTATTTCTCTGGTAGAGTTGTTTACTCGGTTTACTGTGGTGCTATGATCTTTTATATTCTGCTGCATACATAATAGTGCACTTTGGTCCATTATATTACTGTGCTATCATCCTCCTTGCCTGCGCACTATAACGCTTCTGCAGAGGACTGTCATCTCCTTAAGTCTGCAGTTCCCATCGACCAGGGTCCCAATCCCCACTACGTCTGGATCACATGTCTTGCTATAGTGCAACCATGATACAATTATGAAAATCTAGCAAATTGTCAATGAAGCAAGAGTCACGTAAATGTTCTATCCCTTTGATTTATGGTCCATTCTTTTTCAATAAAAACAATATCATTAGTAGTGAAGTACTATGCTCATCTGTCATATTAACAATGAAATATGTAAAGCTAACCTGGATCTGTTATCGCTCCATAAGCAAAATAGTCAACATGAAAGAGGACTGCATTACATGAAACCTCTCCTTGAGTTAAAACACTGAACAACCAGTTGAACACTGAAGCCAAATGGCAAGAATCAGTCCCCACTAGTGGACAGTGGGTATAAAAGGCTTTGTCGGCGACAGTCGACCAGTGTATTTAATTAAACAATCTTAAATATTGCTTTAAAATTGTGCCATGCGCCAAGTGAGGCGGAACAAACATATGAAGCAGACTACTTCGATTTATAATGCATATTTTAGAACACGCTGCTTCTTGATCAAGGTTCTCAGCTTTATGTATGGTCCATAGGTTTGTTTTCCATCTTATATTTCATTGCTGGACAATAAAGAATACATTAAAACGTATACAGCATTGGGCCAAGCTGTATTCCATGGTTCATCTTGCAACATCATTGGGAACTAAACATGTTTCAATTTACTAATTTACAATAATATAGCCCAATCTAGCCATCTATGGAAATTAGTAAAACATAAATTAAATATTCATCCATCAAGTAAATGAATGTTTTATCAGAGAATATAAAATGATATAATCAAACATTTCAGCTTTGAGATGAATAGAGAAGAATAATCTGACCTGGAGAAACTAACAGTCTCTGTTCTTGCGGGTGACTCCATGGGATCAAATCTTGAAGGAGACAACATCCTGGGGCTTTCTGAGAGAGAATCCCCAACTGTTAACCCATTTAAGCTTGATGCCATCACCTACATTAATTAATGCCCAATAATTGCCTTATAACCTAGATCCGAAAGCACTGAACCCTTGGGAACAAGTAATAATAAGAAGGGTTAATCAATACTGAAACAAACCTCGCTTAGATATCTCTTCTGAGAATGGTAATTGTCCAAATACACGGCATCCTCTGGTTCGCGCACTCTCTTGCCATTGTTCAGAGCGCTTGATTCCCACCCCATTTTTCTGCTGAGGATAAATTATAGAAATATATCGCTAGAACCCCGAAAACGCATTGCTCAACTTCAGTTCAATGCATTGCCAAAGTAACCCTCATTAACCCAGTCCGTATCACAGAAGGGAACCTGCGCACTTCGCCATGAGTTTACTGTCACCTTCGTTCAGCTCTTTTATAGCCCGAGGTTTGATGTTTATTTGTAAGGAATTTGGGAGACTGGTGTCAAAGCTGGGTACCATGAGAAAATAAAAAGGATATTATGAGGGAGAGGGCGGGAAATTTTGGCAACTAATAACAAGAGGTACAAATATCCACGTATCATGCGACTTTGGAGGAATAAATTTCAGTCTCAGAAGCAAGGTGTTTGCATGTAGAGCGGCAGCGGCACTTGTTCTGCTACGGATGCGGATGATTATATGCTCATTGGCCTCCACTTCCTTCCCTTCTTCCATGTATATGTTGCTCCTTGGCCTCCACTTCCTTTCCTTCCTCTTTGTATGTAGGAAAACCATGCACCTTGGCCTCCACTTGCTTTCCTTACTTACTCACGTTTGTGTATGTAGTAAAACCATGTTTCAATCGTGTTTTTTTTGTTTCCACTTATTTTTTTTTATGTAGTAAAATCATCCTACTTTTTGGGTTTCTTCAGAGCATGTTTTGACAATTGTGCTCCTTGAAAATGTGTTGTAAACTAATATCTTCGAATTTACTTACCAGATGCTTCGTTTTTAATTTCCAGCCTTCGATATTCACCGCTTGTAGATTATCCTTTTGATTTATCCAGTCGATAATTTCTTTCGAATCCCCCAAAATTTGTATTTTTTTAATCGCCCAATGAGATGCCAAGGTAAGTGTCACCCACAATCCCAAGAGCTCAGTCTTTGTGTTGGTTCCCGCTCCGCAATTCATGTACCATTTGGTAACCCTCGAAGCATTAGTCTTGAAAATGCCACATGCTCCACAACATTCCCCTGAAGAGAGAGCCACTCCATCGAAGCAAGCCAAGGCAGCGCCCTCCATAAGGATTATTTCACACACTCTTCTCAGGATATTTTTAGTGACTGCGAACTGCCAGGGGAAGGAGACAGAAATTATTTTCACCACCGAGAGTTGAGAAGGAGTGTGATCCTCAAAAATAACCTTATTCCTTTCCAGCGATATGTTCCAGCAAACGATGGCTGCTAGGCTTACTGGAGCAGCATTTTTCAATGACCACTCATTAAAATAGTCAGTAACCGAAGTGCCTTCCCGCTGAATTTTTAAATTATAGATTGAGTACAAACGATTCCACACAACCTTTGTGAAAGGGCAGTTTATTAAAAGGTGGCTTACCTGTTCTAAGTTGTTGTTGCATAAATTACAAACGCCCGGGCCTTTCCAGCCCTTCCTTTGCAACGCCTCCCATGTTAAGATTTTGTCATAAGCTGCCAGCCATACAAAGATTTTTATTTTAAGTTGAACAGGCCATTTCCACAAATTTTTAGTCCAGGAATGATCAAACTGGAAGTTTAATGCGTTGATCAGAGCTTGATATAGATTATGTGTTGAGATAACACCAGACCCATCCCCCCCAGCCCATACCAAAGAATTTGCCCCTAGTCTAAGCGTAATTCCTGCACTCCGTAAAGCATTAATAAATTTGTTCCATTCCGCTACCTTTTGCTTGGTAAGTCCCAACGACTCACTTGTGTACCAATGGTCGAGGATGGGGGAGCCATAAACGGGATCCCTGGCATGGCCCAGGACTTTAATATTCTTAATGAATAGGTGTAGTCGCAACTCATTGGATAGAATCGAGCTATTCTCCAGCCCTGCTATTAGGTCCCTACCTAAAAACATTGAATTCCCCGAGACCGGGCTCCACCGAAGCCAGTGTAAAATAACATATATAGTCTTTGTCATCCCACTCCAGAAACTTGACACTTTCTGTTGCGTATGGGCTATTTTACGAAGCCATTCAACCACCGAGAACTCCCCCAGGTATTTGTCCACTAGAATTTTGTGCCAAATGTTGTCCTCCATGAACGCCCTCCAAAATGAATTTTCCAATAGAGCAGTGTTAAACGTTGTGAGGTTCATGAGCCCCCATCCCCCACAGTGTTTTGTTCTTGACAAGAGATCCCATCTACAGAGATGGATATGATGCTTTGCCTTCTGACCACTCCACAGGAATTCAAACATGGACTGCCTGATCCGATTTAAAATGGATTTCGGAATCAACTCCATCGACATCCAGAAGATGGATTGGCTCTCCAAAATGGATTTTACCAAGATTAGTCTGCCTCCGATTGATAGCCATTGATTGCACCATAGGCCTATTTTCTTTTCAATCTTTGCCACCAACCACGCCCAATCTTTCGCTTTTGAAGCTTCAGGCTTTAGGTGGTAGCCTAAATACTTGAAACCCGAGTTTAAATCCGAGAAGGTAAAGGATAAGATGGCTTTTAGTTGAGTTCACTCCTGGTCTTCAAGACCCCAAAAGTGGACTGTTGTTTTGGAGGCATTTATGCAAATGCCCAAAACTCCACAGAAAGTTTGTAGAATGTCAAAAATCTGTCTCCACTCCAACAGGTCTGCCTTGAACATAACCAGAACATCATCAACAAACATTAGATGAAGGATATTCAAATGATTAGTTGCCTTAATCCCATAAATGCTATGATCAATGCTGCCTCTGGACAGCAGTAGGCTAAGCCCTTCCATAATCAATAAGAACAGATACGGGGATAATGGGCATCCCTGACGAAGTCCCCTCCAGTTTTTAAAGTAGTTTGACGCCTCTCCGTTGATTAAAACAACAACGCTGGCACTAGAAACGCAACGCATTATCCAATCTGTAAGCTTTACTCTGAAGCCAACCGTGAGTAAAATCACCCTTAAGAACTCCCAATTTATGATGTCATAAGCTTTTTTTAGATCTAATTTCAGGATCAACAATTTGATTTTCTTTTTTTTTATGCTATGGAGAGTTTCATGGGACGAGCCGATGGCATCTTGAATCCTTCTCCCCTTTAGAAACCCCAGTTGTTCGGAAGAAAGACACTTTGACAGAATCAGCTTTATCCGATTTGCAAGGATTTTTTAGATTAGTTTATAAATGAGATTACATAAGGAAATTGGTCTAAAATCATTGAAGCTTCCCGGCTTACTAACCTTCGGAATAAGGGCTAGAAAATTTGCGTTGAGACCTCCACAAAGATGACCTTTTTTCCTCGAGTCTTCCACCATCTCGAGAAGATCCTCGCCCATAAGATCAAAGAAAAAGATGAAGAACTCTATTGTCCAACAATTGGGCCCGGGCCTTCTTTCTTTTTTAAAACTTTCAAGAGTAGATTTTAATTCCTCCAAAGTAATAGGTCTAAAGAGTAGCTCTGCTTCGTCCTCAGTCATCATCTTGGGGTAAAAGCTGGAAAGTCTAACTAGCTCCGAAACATTTGTAATCTCTTTTGCTTTGTAAAAAATTTTAAAATAACAAACTGCCTCCTCTTTAATCGCCTGTTGCCCATTAATAATTTCTCCATTACCCGAGACTAGTTCCCACGCATGCTTTCGGTTCCTGTTATAGCTAGCCATGTTGTGAAAAAACTTTGTGTTAGCGTCACCATTGTTTATCCAGGTTATCCTGCTACGGATTCTCCAAACCTCCTCCTCTCCACTTAGTAACTTGTTCCTGTTTGTTTCCAACTCATGAAGAGACCTTTCATCCTCCAGTGAAAAGTGACCACTCATAGATTTTATAACCAGTTGCTCAATATCCACTTCCCACTTTTCCAATTATATTTTTTCTCAAATCTTAAGCTCTTTAATCCAACGTTTCATTTGAAGCTTGAGTTCTTTTAGTTTCCAAACAATCTGATGTTGTTGGTTACCCTCCACCCAAAAACGTGAATCTTTCCATAAAGTGTGCACTAGATCAATGAATTCGGCATTCTACAACCATAGTGAATTGAACTTAAAGGGAAACGCTCTGTAGAGGGGCGACTTCTCCAACTGTAAAAGGATGGGAGCATGATTAGAAATGAAAGGGTATTCCACCCAAGTTCTTGACAAGCCTAAAGTGGATAAGGCACCTTCAGAAATTAAAAATCTATCCAGCCTTCTAGCAACAACAGATAGACCAGCACAACCATTACGCCATGTAGGGACCAGCTTGGTCGATTTGAGATCTACCAGCTTCAAGGAGGTTAAAAAATCTCTGAAAAAAAACTCATTTGAACCCGGAACAAAGGACCCCCCCCCAATTTTCATCCGAGGACAGGATGAAGTTTAAGTCACCAACTATGATTAAGTTTGGGGTGGAGAGAATGTCACTATTTGCTACAGAATTCCAAAAAAAATTCCGATCTTTGCAAGGCCCATAGATGTTTAGGAGTGCCAACTCCTTCTTTGAATGAATGCAGCTTCATGTTAGCATAATAACTCCAACAGTCAAATAGGGCATCAGATCAAAGGCATTTGGATCCCAAGCGACTAGTAACCCACCTAAATTGCCTAAAGAGTTGACTGCAGAAGCAGCCCAAGTAAGACGAAGTTGGAACACAAAATCCCTCACTTTCTTTTCATCTGTAAGTGTCTCTTGAAAGAAAACTATGTTTGGTCTGGTACGATCCAGTAATCTACAAACCGAGGCCACTTTGAGGGAGCCTCCAATCCCTCTTATATTCAAATAGAGTAATAACATCACTTTGCCCTTGCCAGGGCCTTCATTGCTCTAAGGGCCCCAGTGTTGAAATATAACAAGGGATGTCCTCATTCATGTTTTTGTGTTTTGTCATGGGGAGGACATAAAGTCATAATTCATAGACATGTTTTATTTGTAAAGTGACTTGTTAAATAAAGTGCTTTTATAAAGTGAATGTACTTTATAACTTAAAGTGTTTTTAAGTTGTGGGACCCAAAAAGTATTTAATGAGCATTTATTACTTATTTTGTAATTAATGAGGAGCATTAAATATGAGCCCTCGGATTAGACTTATGATAGCCATTAGATTGAGTTGGTTATGTAAGTTAGGGTTTCTTGGGAAAAGAGAAAAGTACATATACATGCTTAGGGATGTGAGAAAGACACACCGAAGAAGATGAGAGGAGAAGTTGAGAGATTGCTTGAGAGAGGAAAGTGAACATCAAGAAGGGCACGATTCCCAAGAGAGATAGGGTGCAAATCCCAAGGAGGCTTTTTTTTTTATTTGCAGCAGTGTTATTTGCTGGTACAGGCCGTACAACAGCATTCTTGAGGCATGAAAATCAAGGCAAGCTTGGGCACGGTTTTCGAGGCACCCTTGAAGAATTTTCTGAAGGAGGACGGCCATACAGAAGAGAAGGTACAACAACCTATTGTGACACGAATTTCAAGGTGTCGAATTTCAGCAAATCCATATAGCTATACGGACTGTGGCACGGTTTTCAAGACAGATTTGTGGGGGACAATTTTGTGCTGTAACAGGTATTTCTCTTGGCTGAAAAAGTGTTATTGGTGTTGTTCTGAACTTTCCTGAAGCAAAATTATAAGATTTCTCTCTCTCGTTGGGTTTCCCCACATTGGGGTTTTCCCTGGCAGTTGCCTAAATTTCTGTGAGTTATGGGTTGTTGTCCATTGTGCATTTCCACTGCATATTTTGCTTAACAATGTGTATTTCTGCTTATAGAAATTTCTGAATGTGGGTATGCATTTCTGAAATTTAAGAAGACAATTATCTCTAGGTTGCTAAGTGTTTGACGAAATGTGTAAATGAAATATTTCTGATTTTGTCATTAAAAAATCAACACCCAGTATCCTGGGAAGAAAGATTTATGTCAGTTGTGCTCGAACTAGAACTCACATGTTTCTTACGAGCACTTCTTGTTTTTATTGGTGAGAGTTCAGTGGCTAACCCACGAGACCAAATAAAGGCCCTACCCCCTTTCTCAGACTGAGAGGAAGACGAGTCAATATCCACTTCTTTCTTTCCCAGGTAAATGGGAAGCTGCTCAAGGTTACGGAGCTCATTAAAACATGGAAGGAGCGAATCTAGAACAACAGAGAGATTGGAGTTACTCTCCTCAGTCTCTCTGAATCCTGGCAAAATTGAGGTGGAATTAACCATAGCTTCCAAGGAAGGATCCGAAAACAGGTTAGAATGGACACTGCGAGTAGGAGAGGAAGGTAGCGAGCCAGATAAATAAGAGGAAATTTGTACCGACCTGACAGACAGAGGCCGCTCCTCATGTTCTCTAGAGGGTGAAACGTTCTCATACCTGGGTTGAGGGGAAGCCCTCTGGAGTCTCGAAAAAGAGGGATGTAGGGCTACTGTCAGTGAGAGCTGTGAGGGTGGAAAAGGATGGCTCCTTGAAGACTCTTGGTTGGAGGGTTTAGAGAGGAGAGTGCTCGGAGAGGGAGAAAGTGACGCAGGTGAGGGTAAGCCTACTCTCCTCCCCTCTCTCCCGCTCACAGGATCGTTCACAAATCCCCTCTCTTCTGAGCCAAAGCGACTCTTTAGATTCCTCTCGAGAATCCCTTTGTAATACCCGATCCACAGGTCCTTTAGTTCCTCCCCATGTCCTCTGCACTTAGTCGTGGTTATCCCCGACTCTGTATCAGGGTTTGGGGTTTTGCCCTTCCTGTTGTCGAGAGTCACTGTACTCTCCAACTCCCGATCACCGATGCGCCCTTTCCCGGCCTAAGCCCCTCTGGATATGCCCTTTGGTCCATACGACCATTCTCCATGAGACCACAGCCTCACCTTCCTGTCGGGGTTTCAAGCATCAAAAACCCGATGTGCCCTTTGTGCGCTAGCCCTCCTGGTTCAGCTCTCGCTCATATGGCCAACTCCCGTGACCACAACCTTATCCCGTCGGGGCTACGGGGTTTGCGATGTCACGATGCAAAGGCCTACGGGATTCTCGATCGTCCAAATCTTGATTCTCCGTTTAGTTGACAGTTGTCCTCCACTACGACACTGTCATCCTCCTCTGTTGTTCTGACAGCTGGCCCCCACTCATCGGGGTTTCACGGATCGCGATTTCAACATGCACAAATCCCTTGTCACCGGGATTCCCGATTTCCCGATGAACAAAGTGCCGACGACGCACGATCCTTTGCCACGCGTCCTTGCAACGGACGCTCCCAATCTCGTCGAGATTTCGGGACTTCCGATGCCCTGTTTCCCTTGACCCTGAGAATGTTGATTTCCCGACGGCTAATATGCCGACGCTCGCATGATCTCCGCCACGTGCCCTCTGTCAACGGACGGTCTAGATCCTCATGGGGATTTCGCGGCGATTGATGCCCAGGTTCTTACGACCACGAGAACTCCGATTTCCCGATGGCTCTTATCTTTCTCGCAACTTCTGCAGATCCGATGGCTGACGAGTATCTGCTTCCGATCTGACGGCTCAGATCCTTTCTCCTTGCGCACTCCTCCTCCAGAGGCTAATCTCCGCGCAACTCTTCCCGATCCTACGACTGACGGGATTTCTCTTATGAGATCCGACGGCTGTCAGTCCTCCTCCCCTGTGCGCTTCTTCTGAGCTCCTCCTGGACGTAAAACTCCTCAACTGTCCAGATCTCTCTACCTGCCAATCTGACGGTTGTCGCTGCTCCTCCTGAGCTTCCGCACTTCCTTCCCAACCTTGGGAGAAATTTGATTTTCTCAAAGGTCTCGGCCTTTGCTGTCTTTCTTCTCTGCGAGCTCCTTGACTTCGAGCCTCTCCGCGCGTATACAACGCTGACCCTCCTGAGCCTCTCCGTCCTGAATCTTCAAAGGATTCTGGCGTCTGCCCTCCTTGCAGAACCTCTGCACACACACGGTGCTATCCCTCCTGAGTTTATATAATCACTCAGGCCCCTAAGGGGTTTATGTCCTTCTTCTCCCTCAGATGGAGAAACTGGCGCCTTCCTGGCTGTCCTGCTACTTCAGCAACTTCTTGCTGAGCCTTCAGGGTATTCAGCAACCCAGTAAAGGTCCCTCAGTGGACTCTTCTTTCAGCTTCAGAACTCAAAGAGTTCCCTTCACCTCGTGCCTGTCTGCACTCTTCCTCAACGCCCTCCTGGCGGAGTCTTTTCTCCACAGAACATTCAGTAGTTATGTCTTCCTGTGCACCTTTTTCACTTGCTCAATGCCCACTTGGTAGAGATTCCCAGAATCCTCAATGATTCTGCTATCCTTTGAACTCCCAGCAGAGTTCCTTCCTCTGTGCACCTCTGTACACACGCTCAATGCCCACTTGGCAGAGCTCCACATAATTCACAGCAGAATTCTGTCTGCAACTGTGTTCTTAATTACACAACCTTACCTTCTGAGGTGTTCAACAACCTCCTAAGTCTTCTTTCGGAATTGTTGACTTCAGTCCTGTGCCTCAACACGTCTTTGTCTGAACCCGCAGTGTTCAGAAATGCATCTTCCTGTGCACGGTTCTCAGAACCCTTAGCGTTCTGTCACACCCTCTTGGTATGAAGCCTCAAAGACCTTCCACCCTGAAATCAAACACACTCCTGTAGAATGTATCAACAATCATACATTCACAACATACATAGGGAACACACACAGACATCCATATACACATAATAGTGCAGGAAAAACTGCTCTGTTATATATTAACAAATGGCAAATGCATGTATTTTACAATGGTGTTCCTCGAGCTCTCTCTGGCTCTACAACTCAACCATCACTACTCAAAATGAGATATGAAAATCTCTTTTACCTGAGGGCTCTTAGCGCTTCCCTCCAGGTTCACCTACTCTAATAAATTACATTCAATGGCTGTCTAGTCCAACATCTGGATCTAGATCTCAGCCGACCTTGGCATTAAAGCCGATCCTATCTACAGCCTGCTCAAAGACACGACTTTCCTGGCTCAACAGCCTAAGCACATTAAATTTACATTCATTTCAAATTCAAATGAGGTTGCGCCTCCCCTTTAGCATATGAATGCATGCACGCTGACGTGGCTGGCTAGCTGGCTGGCTGACATGGAGCGATGCTCCTGCATCAGAAAGGGAAGGCTTCGAGGCTAATACCAGGACAGACGGGCTAGAAAGAGGAGATGAAAGGGCATCAACAGAAGGAAAGTGAGATGAAGAGAGGATAGGTTGCGAATGGGAGGGTGCGATGGAGGTGAGACCCGGTTCTAGAAGAGGAGATTTTGACAGTGTGTTACTTAAGAGCCAAATCGAGGAGTTGATAGCCATCTTTTCCTCACTGGACAGGGACATAAATAAAAGAGGGCACAGTGCTTGTAACTTACTAGAAAGGCTTCCTTCGGGCTCAAGCTGCATCGCTGAAGAGACTCTAGAGGACTCATTCAAGAAGATCAAAGAAGGATCATCTTCTATGTAAGTTGGGGGACTCTTCAATAGTTCTGACTCTTCAAAAGAGTCCTTCGAAAAAAATCCCCTTACAGTCCCTTCGAAGGTGACCTGTATGGCGACAACGATTGCATCTAAAGGGCACTCCAAGGTAATCCAGAGACTGAGTGATCTTTCGCCCTCTCCACTCTATCTCTATGGTTTCTGACAAACCATTGTGGATGTCTATTTCCACAAGAACCCTCCCCATCTTCTGTTGTGAGGAGTTAAGTAACTTGGTGTCATGAGCAATAAAACGCCCCAGTGTTTCTCCAATAGCCTCTAAGGCTCCTTCATTTCACAAAAACAACGGGAGGCCTGGAAGGAGCACCCAGAGGTGTCTGAGCTGAAAGTAATCTGAATCTGGATTGAAAGCAATTCTCCAGCGCTTTAACATAAGACTGCTTCCCCTGAACACCCAAAGCGAGCTCAGAAGGAGAGTAGCATCCTCCGAGGTGTTGCAAATAATACCCAGCCATCCTTTTGTCATGTAAGTAAGCTCAGGGAAGTAACCAAGGATAGGCACCCACTGATGTTTTATCCAATCTTCAAGTGATCCTTTACTCAAGGATTTGTAAGAGACTCTGCCTACTAAAGAACAGAGAGCCATTCTGCAAGTGTCCTCTAACCCCACATCATTTCCTAAAACCAGGCGTTTAGCCTTCTTGTTGGCTTTCCACTCCTTACGATGAAAAGAGATAGATTGTCCCTTAGCTCCAGAAACCCTAAGTCCTTGAGTAGCAGAAGTATAGTCTGATGGACCAGGCTGAACAGTAAACGAAGGCTTTACCCAAAAATCTTCCAATGGAGGTAGGACAGACTCAACAACAGGGAGTAAAGGTCTAGCACTACTAGAAATAGTACAAGAGACATCAGGAAAGTGAGAAGGATTAGATAAAGAAGGAGCTAATCCCAAGGGGCCTTTCTACAACTCGTCCACTTTGTCAAATAGTCCCATACGCCTCCAGTTTTCCTCATCATCTAGATTCATAAGGGTCTTGAATTTACCGTCCAAAATATTAAAGAAACCGTCCATTGGGTCCACCAAAATCTTGACAAAACTATCATTGCAGAACCTGACAATCCTTCAGTTCAAAAGGAAGAAGCAAAATAACCAAAAACCCTTGTGACTGAACCTCTAAGTTAAAAAACGTCAAGAGGGGTGTGCCCCTAGGGAACAGAGAGGCTCGAAGGCTGCTCTCAGCTCGATAATGGATGCTGCGACCCAAGAGACCAACCCACTGAAAAGCAAATCCATAAAAAAGAGGTCTATCCCACCACTTAGGAACATGGAAGCAAGAAGGATGGTAGTGAGTAGTCGAAAGCCACAAGGTCCCACGAAAACAGATCAACAGAAAAGAGACTGAGCTTGAAAACTAGAGGAACATTGTTGAACAGAAAAACTTATGCTACGTCGAAGCTACCCCAACGCCTACAGCAAAAGTGAAGCTAAAATGAAAGGGTGGATAGTAACCAGCCATTCAGTTAGTACAGGAAGAGAAGCTAAAATGAAAGGGCGGATAGTAACCAACCATTCACTCAGTACAGGAAGAGGAACTGGACATTCTACAACTGATTTGAATAAATTCCCGCCCAGAATCATTCGGCTCCATCCCACCCCAACATCCTTTTCCTCGTTCAGTCCAAAAGTAAAATCATCCTACTTGGAATTGATAACGGATAAATTTTCACTCATGTCACATGTTTTTACTTTGTGAGGAAGATGAGTTTGGATAATTTTTCGCTCATGTTACATGTTTTTGGGTTTTGAATTGTTAATTTGTGAGGAAGATGAGTTTTTAGCCAAGCAAAAATAGTTTTAAGTTACTTCAAAACTATATATACATAAACAATATAATTAAAAATATCATTAATATTTGAAAAAATNCTCATGTTACATGTTTTTGGGTTTTGAATTGTTAATTTGTGAGGAAGATGAGTTTTTAGCCAAGCAAAAATAGTTTTAAGTTACTTCAAAACTATATATACATAAACAATATAATTAAAAATATCATTAATATTTGAAAAAATGGTATTTTTACAAATTTTTGAATAGATAAGATGCTTAATAAAAGAAAAACGAATATTTTGAAAAAAAATATTATATATTTGGGAGAATAATATTTTTACAATTTTTGGATAGATAAGAAAGGTAATGAAAAAATAATATTTTGGAAATAATAATTCTACAATTTTACCATAGATAAGATGCTTAATGGAATTATACAGAGGAAGGGGAAAGTGTAGTGTATACATAAAATAATAGGTTAATAGGTGAAGATTATAATGTAAAAGTGAAAATAATAAATTAAATTTTAAATATATATAAAAGAAAATAAATCATAATAAAATTGTATTAATTTAATTGGTTGTTGTTAATATTGTACGATATTTGATTGATGATGACGATGATGACGATTAACATCCACTAAGATTGAATTGGTCTATCGGACCTTAAGAGGGTAAGTGATTACTTGTGATTCTTTAGAATTTTTTTTCTGTGCTTGAAAAACATTAAGAGAAGCTTCCCAAGATCACCATACTTTTGTTGAGTTAAGAGGTTAGGAAGGTGGTAATGTGACAAATATTTTGAAAATGAGATCTAATGCAGGTATAGGCTAGAGAATCTAAGAGAAAGTGCTTTTCATCTTCAACCTTCTTAGTGTCACAAAGGTGACACACTCTTTCATCCCATGGCATTTTAGGAATTGACCAACACCCAGTTTCATTATGGAGCTCATGAAATTTATTCTTATCTTAACAATGCTTATTTTTTTCTTTACATTTGGCAAAAGAGATAGATAATTGTAATCTTCTAGATCAGGGTTTATTACATCCTTTTTTTTTAACATGAACGGGTATGAGATATATTAAGAAAACAATAGAAAATTGTTGGCACAATTACATTCAGTCTTCATTGGGTAGTCTCAACTATGACTTCGGGATTAGCACTCGTTCACCAGTTTAAGGTAATTTATCTAATCCCTGGATTCTGTCTAGTAATAGAACTCATTTGCTTAGCAGTATTGCTTTGTTAGCTTCTTTATCTACTTCGCCATTTAATTCCCGTAGAATGTGGAATAGTTGGATAGAATGAAAAGTGGACATAAGGAGTTTAATTTTCTGAAGGATTTGCCTGAGCCTCATATGGTTGGTAAGGTTCTTACAAGAGAGGGCTTGAATGATGATATGAGAGTCTCCAAAGACATCGAGGACCGTGATGTTCATGATTTGGGCTTGAGATAATCCTTGCCAGAGGGCTAAAGCTTCAACTATGTTGTTTGTGTCCTTGTTGATTCCCCAAGAATATGATAGCACCTTTATTTCTGTGGGATCAATAATCACCCCTCCCCCGCCAGCCTCACTGAAGTTTCCTTTAGAAGCTCTGTCAAAGAAAAGACTATGCCTTTGAAGAGATTTGCTCCAATTTGTGAAGGTTGAAGGGTGCGACCTGATTTCCCACTCGAGAGTAGAGGGTTGAGGAGCAATTGAAACTTTCAAAACATTTGGGATAAGGAATGACAACCATTCTTCCTCGTTGGGAGTTAACTTATCTTTATTTGCTGGCAAGTTGATGGATGACAGAAAGTCCACCATCATTGCTTTGTCTTTTGCACTCACTTGGCCCTCTCTGGCAGCTTTCCCTTGGAAGACTCAGGCGTTGCGTTCTAACCAAATTTTCCAGCAAATAAAATTGGGAAGGTACCCCCAACATCTTTTTAGTTGGTCTTTCTTTGTGAGGGAGAAGGGGCATAAAGCCTGCCAGTTTAGAAGAAGGTTGGGTATCTCATCTGGGAGAGTGACTTAAGTTGTCCAAGGAGCTAATGCCAGATACCAAACCTCCCGAGTGAATGAGCAGTTCAACAGTATGTGTGCCACAATTTCCTCATTTGAGACACAAAAGGGACAATGCGTGGGGCCTTCCCATCCCTTTCTTTTGAGATTATCTCCAGTGAGAATGGCGTTGTGCACTAGTGTCCAGATGAACATGTCGATTTTCGGGATGGATTTGTATTTCCAGACTTCTTTCCACAGGGCCGGATTGGGGGGCACGTTCAGAGTTGCTTTGGCGAGCTTGTAACCCTCTGAAACTATGTAAGAGTCGGATTGTTGTCCCCATCCCCTGCCTTCAATGTCCTTAGCTTTCCCATTTGCAAGCTGCTTAACCCCAAACTCTATGTCATCTAAAGAAAAGAACGTATTCCTTTGTAGGGACAATAAGAATGGTGTCAATGGCATTAGGGAACTCGTAAAGACTTTTAAGGTAGGAATTCCAGTCCCTTAAGGGAATCCTATTATTGTCTTTAGTATTGTGGTTTAGAATTTGGCTCCAGAACTTCTCAGGATCCAACTTATATCGTTGTGAAAGTTGCTCTTGCCTTTTATTGATATAGTGCCTTTTTTTCCTTTTAATTAGGGCTTTGTACGTATTGATCTTATTGAGTTTTAAGGACTCATTAGAAGCATCCCTAATGGAATTCCTAGCAATTTTACATTCTTTATCATACCAAGGGTTGGTCGTTCTATTATTCTTTTTACAGGACACCTCGAAAGAGAACTTGTTGATAGAAGTGGAAAGGGTAGTTGTAAAATTACGATAGAGTTCTTCAATGTTGTCCTTATAAGTTAGGAGATTTAATTTACTATTTAAATCCTTTAAGAAAATGTCAACTTTACTTTTGTCAAAGCACAAATTCCTTTGATTATCATAATTCTCTTCAATGACGCTCCTATGCATGGAAAAGTTTAGAGTTGTGGTTAAAGTTTTATGATCAGAGTCGGGCTCATGGTCATTTAAGAGGTCAAAAGTTGTTATTTGGTTGGAAACGGGGATATCATATATCACATAATCTACAACACTACTACCTATCCCATGAATACAAGTCATATGGTTGGAGTTTGGCCACTTAATTACTCCATTGCAAAGTATTAGGTCTTGAGAGATGCAAAGCTTGACCAACTCAGTACCAAACAAATTATCAATTAGGTCTTAAGAGCTTCTTTTGTAGCTATTAGATAAAACAAGGTCCTCATCTAGCCATAAAGGATTATGGTTGGAATTAGTACTTAAAAGAGTAGCTTGTTTAGTTGCAGTCATAGCATTAAAGTCTCCTAGCAGGAGGATATTACCTTCATTTTTCAAACTATAAATATCTTGTTCTTAATTATTATTGGGACAATTGTTATCTAGATTATTTTTCTTATAAAAAGTAGAATTAATAGGTGTAAAATAGCAAATTGCTATATACATCTTCTTAGCACTGGTGTCTGAAATTTCTATCCAAATGTACTGATTGAGAGGGTCAATCTTATGAAATTGAATGCGAAGATAAATGCTCTTTCTAATATAACAAGCTATGCATTGTATCCCTCTACGATGGGATTTTTTGTTCCATGCCGACCACAAGACAAATCCTTCTATGTTAGGGACCTTAGACTCCTCATGCTCTCGAGTTTCAACTAGACAAATAATATCAATATCACTAGGGATCCAACTTATCATAGGACCTTTACGCCATGGAAAGCCATGACACTTCCAAAAAAAGATCTCGAGTGTCCCAAATTCCTATTTATTATTATCCTTCTAGTCTCTATCCCTAACAATAGCTTTTCAATTTCTAATTATTGCCCATTTTCCTTCTTTCTTGGCTTCTTTTACCTTTTGAACTTCCTTCCTTAATTTAGCTTGGTCTTCGAGAATGAGGTCTTCATTTATAAATATTCCTGACCCTTTTAAGCTTGGAGATTTACTAAGTATGCTATATTTATGGTCATTACAACTTACTTTGACACGGATCAACTTATCTTTGTGATAATTATTTTTCCTAGCCTCTTTGCTTCTATGAGGTAAGTTGTATCAATTTGTGATTTATTATTTAATTATTCTTTTACTATTGCTAGCATATCCTCCTCTTGTTGTTCTTTTATACCAAAAATTACGAGGTTCAAGGCTCTTTTGTTACGCTCGTGGTCCAGTTCGATTAGCTTATTCATTTCCTCTTTGATGGGTTTGATATCCAATTTGTTTTCCATATTACTGAAGGTCAAATTGTTGGTTAGTTTTTCTTCTAGCTCTTTAATCCTATCTCTCAAGATGTGATTTTCTTCAACCCCTCCTTTTTGGGTTGATTGTTTATGCTTTTCCATTTCTTGAATCTTATCCTTCATTGTCTGCAATTCACTCTTGAACCCTAAGAATCTATCTTCTATTTGAGTTTGAATGATATCTGTAATTTTTTTTATCAATCATTGTCTCTAGCTCTATTTAGAGTTTTACGTCTCTTTCTTCACTCCTTTTTTCTAATGATTCTAACTCTATTTGGATTTTGACATCTCTCTTCTCTCCTTTTTTCCATTAATTTCATATAATCATAAAGAATCTCTAGATAATGTTCATTTAAAAAAAATTAAATAGTATAATCTATATCCATATGTTTATGAAAAATGGCATTTAAAAATATGGAATTTATTGAATTCTTAATAAATATTAAAATAGAATGAATTTACATAACCTTTCCTTAAATAAAATATAAAATATAAAATTAAGTAAAATAAAATTATATATATATATATATAACCCCTATATTAATTTTAAAAAGGTTTGTACATAATTTTTACTCTTCTTCATATTCAATTCAACTTGATGAGGATAAAATTACCCTAGTAAGTAATTACCACGGGGCATGAAGTTTACTTGTGCCATGGATTTGATAAGTAGTGTTGGTGGTTCTACAACCTATTTGTGTTATGGTATGTTTTTGATAATGTGTTGTTAATTTTTAATTGAGGTGGTTTCACGAAATGGTTGGGAGGTAGGTCTTGCATTTTTCCACCTAAATTTAAATTTCCAAATCTTTGATAAAACTTTGACCCTTTGTAATAAAGTATGAATGATAAACCTCATCTTTCTATTTTTCTAAGTGATAAGTTTAGCTAAAAAATAGTTTGCTGGCTTGCAAACTAATTAAATGTGACCTTAGATAATCCTAAAAATTTAGGAATTCCTTTAAATTAAAAAAAAAAATGCCACTTTTTGGTTCGTAAATGAAATCTTCAAATTTTGATTTAGATTATCATGATAATTAAAACGGAAGGTAAAAATACATTTACCAAAGGAGTGAGGTAATGGAAAATAACTACAAGGTTATTTTGAAAGAGGCATTTTTTTAATTTAAGTGGGAATATATGATTACGAATTGGCAAAGTGGATTAATAATCGATTTTTGTCATCATGAAATATTAGTATTGACTTTTGAAAACATCACCATAAAATGAATATGTTAATTTTGACCTTCTCGAAAAATACGCACAACTTAAAAAGGTGTGCTTATTAATTTGACTTTATTTTAACCACTTATCGACACACCTTAATGAGAATGTGGGATCCCTTTTAACACCTTGTATGTGCATTTTAGTGGGATCCCTTTTAGCCCTTTGAATGCACATTGTAGTGAAAATGTGGGAGACATCCTTATTAAAATGTGCATAAGGGGCTAAAATTAAGTAAAAATATTGAACCCATCATCCTTAAGTAGTGTGCACTCTTCGAAAGGGTTATGGTTTTGTGTAATATTAGGGTTATGGTTTTGTGTAATATTAAATTCGTGTTAAACTTTGAAAGGCTTATGGTTTTTCAAGGTTTGTGTAATATTAAATTTGTGATTTTTGGAAAGTTAATATTAAATATTTTGTGGTAATAAAAATGGAACATCAACAAAATGTTTACTTTTGAATAAGAAATATAGCATTTAAAAAAACTATATTATTTATGCAATAAAAGTAAGAATGTTTTATTATGTTTCCATATGGGATGATATATGGAGCACATGTGTTAATGGTTGGGGTGAATATGAGGGCAGTTAAAGCCCCTTGCTGTCACCCTCCTCTCATGTCCAGTCGTGATGTCTAGTTTATATGTCTGCCAAGGCTTAATGCGTTGGGTCTTTAATGGAGACTCGGGCTCGGCTCCTCGACATCAGTACAAAACAACTAATGGCCATTACTCCTGAACTAATGGCTACCAGAGCCATCAACTTCTTCGTCCTCCCGGTCTTATCGTCCTGTGGAGGGTCCTATATTGGGCATTCAGCCGCAATTCACGGTCTTATTCTGCTTGCTTTGCTCCACGCCCTGGCATTCCACCCTCTGTCTCTTGCTCGCACCATTGTTGATTCCATTCGCCCTGTGCTCTGCTTAGCCATGCCTCGTGAGAGAGGTAAGTCTCGGCGAGGGCTAGTCTATTACAACCGGTTTGGCAGAAAAAAAATGCTCGAGACCAACCTCAATCGCTCTCATCCCAGGCGACAACTCAGACCACTCACCCTCCTCTAATTAGAATTGGTATGAGGCGGCTCAACCGGAGCCCCGTCCTTCAAGCACATAGGGTCTCCATGGAGATTGTCTGGTGGAAGAGGAAATTCCGCCCAACTAAGAGGAAATTTTGCCTTTCCTACCGTCAATTGCCTTGGAACAACAACCGACCACTTGCACCACCACCCTTTCCAGGAGTTAGCCGAGACAGGCTGCATTGTGGAAGAGGAAATCCCTCTTCAAGAGGAGCACTTGAGACAAAATCCAACTGCCACTATGGAAGAGAACACTGCCACGGATTTTGTTGTTGCTAATGATTTCATCCCTGCTACCATGGAGGAGGACCATGGAACAAACGAGGATGACGACGATGCTGAAGAACAGGCTCACTCGGCTCCCAACTCTCGTAGGCTCACATAAGACCACCTAGTCTTGATCTTCAAGATGCGCAAGGATTTGGAAAAGCAATAACACAACCAACACATCCTCAACAAGTCTTTGGACGTCCTATACGACTCCCTATCAAGCGATCTTGAGAAAAATTGATGCCCGACTTGCTGCCAGCCTTTCGTCTTCCGACTTCGCTAGGATGAACGCCCGGGTTCGCCTCATGTCTAGTGCTCTTACAAGTTTTTTCTCTGGTCTAAATGTTGAGTTTTTTGCGCACCATAGACTCTGGTTCTGGATCAATAGTTGGTTGGGGCACTCAATCCACCGCATGTTCTGGTTTCCACGCTTGTGGCAGAACAGGTGGCAAGTCCCCATGTTTGTTGACAGTTGTCTTTTTAAGGTTTATGAACAATGGTGTCCACGCGTTCTGGTTTCCATTGCGGTGATAGAACAAATGGCATGCTACAGTGTATACTCAGACATGTGTGATTTTTGATAAAGTAAGGTAATACAATACTTTTTATTTAAAAATAAATAAAATGTTCTATCATGGAAAAAAATTTTGAGGTAATAGTTTTATTGTAAGATGATTTGATATCATGAGGGAATCTCTTAGTTATTAAAATTGATTTAACAATTATTTAAATATTAATATTAGTCAATGAAAATGAGATAATGAGATTGTAAAAAGTATAAATATAAGATGAAGTGAACATTGAGAGCGTTTAAGTATTTTTTTTTAGATATAAAAGAATTGGTAACTGGTCTGGATTACCTAGGCAAGGTCCAAGTTCAATTTTGGCTCGTTGTCACTATAAACCCTAAGCTAGTGCCAACACCTAGAAGGAAACTTATGACTTCACAAGGGTCGAGACATCTTAATACACACCCATGTGGCGTTCTCACTCCCAGGGGTCGTCTAGCCTTCTAACCTTACCATGATCATGGATTTAAACATGGGTGAGAAGAGAAATAAAAAAAAAACTAAACCATAAGAAACCATAAGGACAACATGGGTGACAACTAGATAAAAACCCTAAACCAAGAATGCAATTGTCATAAAGCTCTCCTCCATTCAAAATCGAGAAGAAGTTAGTGTTGATATTTTTATCGTCCATTGGTTAAGCGCTATGAAATATGCATTGCCTCATCAACCTCTGGATGGGAATGTGTATTATTATGGGTGGGGGTTGATATCTACCACATAGCCATACACTTTGTGTCTCCACGTGGCAATATATCCCCATACAATGTTCATCGAACCTCTGTGAACCAATGCAAAGTCTATCTATATGATTAATGCAACATGAACTTATTGGTGCAACACCATCGTGTTGCTTCGGATTTTAGTTTGTATTACCACAAGAATGAATTTCAAGCAACTTTTCTATACAATCAACAACTTTTTCCCTTTCCCATATTGTGATATACATAAAGAAATTATTCTAATGCAAAGAAAAATTTATGACAACAAATTACTTATTTTATAATGAGAACATAATGGATATTTATTGGATAAGAGGTTAAATTGTAATCAGGGTAGTATATGGTCTCGTGTACTAGACTAAGGCTAGATGCTACTAGAAAGCACATGACTCCACTTGAGGTAGCCACGATGATGACAACAAGGGACACTAGTTTCTTATGGATATTATCTAGGTTGAAAACATCATTTGGTCCTCGAGTAAGACCAAAAATTGATTTTGATTAGCCAAGAGCTCATCTTCCTTATACGTGTAAAATTTCATACCCTAACCCAGTTTCAGTCTCGTTGATTTTTCAGCCAATGTTTAATGCCCAAACCCAGTTTTATAACAACAAATAAAACTCAACAGAAAAATAATTTTCAGAACTGAAACATGAGGATTCTGAACATCGTTTATAACGCAGAAATAAAATATCAGCAACACATAAAACTCATAAAATATTGACATAGAGATTTTCGGTCTAACAATGACTCTGGAAAAACCCACAAGGGGAAAACCAGTGAGAGAGGGAGTTTTTATTATTTAGGAGCTTCAGAGAAATTATGTTACAGCATGTTCATCTTCAGAAATTAAAATGACAAACTTATCTCAATAACTGTGCCAAGTCTTCACATAGGAAAATGAGCGAAACTCCACAAAACTCTTTCTCAAATTTTTCTGCAATTAATTGCAGGTCTGCTCCTTGATGTCTGTGCCTCCAAAATGTTGTACGGTCACCAAGAAATTCGTGCCAACATTCTCAACAATTTTTTGGGTGCATTAATGGTTGTACGACGACCTTGAAAATCGTGCCAAACTTTCCAGAAAAACCACACATCAACCTACCTCGATCTCTATGCCAAGAAAAGACTGTACGGACCTGTACAAAATCTGTACAACACGACCTGAGTACGACAGTCTTACCCTCCTTGAAATATGTGCCAAAGTACAACTATACAGACTGATAAATCTGTACCGTACAGACATAAATAAATGTTGTTTTGTTCCTCGATTTTTGTGCATACAAAAGACTATACAGACCTTGAAATCCATGTTGTATGGCCTGATGTATATGTTGAACTCCTTGCCTCGATTTCTGTGCTAGATAGAAGCCTTGGAATGTGTGCCCTAGCTTTGCAAAAATGGCCTCTTCTCAAGCTCAAAAATGCCCGCTCTCTTTCTCTCTCAACAATGAATGAACAACCCAACAAAGGGTGCGCCCTCCAACCCTAATCAACCTCATGCTTGGTAGGTGAGGAGTTTCTTAATCCAATGGTTGAGATTAGATTAGATGAGTCGATGAGATTGAGTGTCTCTTCACTCACCCCCTCACTTAAATCATAAAGTCACCTTTTAATTTGCATCTCACAAATTAAATGACTAGGGTCCACATTAGGCACTTTCTCACCCCTTGGGTGCCTAGGGATGAGAAACACTTGCCCAGGTACTTTTTAATTAAAATTTTAACACTCCCTCT
This sequence comes from Picea engelmannii, assembly GCA_009831015.1. Classification (NCBI taxonomy): domain Eukaryota; kingdom Viridiplantae; phylum Streptophyta; class Pinopsida; order Pinales; family Pinaceae; genus Picea; species Picea engelmannii. The sequence goes on along the minus strand of ML861122.1, from coordinate 1,242 downwards.
TACTGAGGAAAGTGTTACTCACCACTCCAAGCTTGTCCCTGAAAAATACAAACTTGCCTCTGCCCAATGCCTTGGTGAGTATGTCTACAACCTGCTCCTCTGTAGATATGTATTGTAGCTCCACAAATCCATTATGAACATAGTCACAGATGAAGTGATAACGAATCTTGATATGCTTAGACTTGTCATGAAAAACTGGATTCTCCAAGAGTTTGATGCAACTATGATTATCACAGTAAATCATGGTAGGCCTCAACTGCACACCGAACAATCCCACCAGCAACTTGTAAAGCCAGAGGGCCTCACAACTGGCCTGACTGGTTGCCATATGCTCAGCCTCTGCAGAACTCAAAGCCACTGACTTTTTCTTCCAACTGAACCACGACACAACTGTTGAGCCGAATCCGAAACAACACCCTAAAGTGCTCTTCATGTCACTGACACATCCTACCCAATCTGAATCTGTATAAACAACCAAATGAACTCCATCTCCTCTCTGATAGTCTAGACCATAATCTACTCTACCACAAAGATACCTGAGCACATGTTTTGTTGCCACCCAGTGCACTCTCCCAGGCTCCACCATGAACTGACTGAGAGTGTTGACAAAAAAACAAATATCTGGCCTGGTATTAACCAAATACATCAATGACCTGATCAACTGACGATACAAATTGGAATCCACCAACTGTGACTCATAAGCATGAAGCTTATTCTAGTTGGTAATCATGGGAGTGGTCATGGGCCTACAATCCTCCATCTGAAATCTACTCAGAATGTCACACACATACTTCCTCTGTCCCGAGAAGATGTGTACAGGCTCCTGCCAAACCTCCAATCCCAAAAAGTAATGCATCAATCTGATATCAGTCATCTCGAACTCTGAAGCAAGGCTGTCCTTGCAGCTCCTGATGAGTCTCTTTGCTCCTGTAATGAAAATATCATCCACATATAGCAGAAGAATGAGAGGATCCTCTCCAACCATAATGTAGTATAGGTTGGGATCCACCTCACTCTTCTCAAAACCCAACTGCTGCAAATAGGCATCTATCCTTGAATACCAAGCTCTGGGAGCTTGTTTCAGCCCATACAATTGTTGAAATAATGTAACTGCGAAGAGCATTCTTATTATTATTGTTATTTTATTATTAGGATTAATCCCCATTGTGGATTAATCATGTCGTTAATTGTATAAGGACCAAATCCCCTTTTGCGGATTGGTCATCGGACAATTATAAAGGG
>ML861121.1:16021-40374 GCA_009831015.1 Picea engelmannii | reverse complement strand
GGCGCATACGCTCAAACACTACTACTCATGCAAAGAATATAACACATACCCAACAAATATAAAACAACATAATATTACTAGTCTAGCCTCCTATCCATACAACATCATATAATAAAAATAATAAAGAGAGAAGAGAAAAATGAGAGTACACCATATATACATGGTAAAATACCAAAATGAGAATATATCCATGGGAAGGTATTGTCTTCTTTATTCTTCAAAAATATCCAATCTTACACTTGAGAGTACCTTCCACACATCACACTCCATATTCACATCACTACAAAGAATAAGATTGCTATGTGACCCTTCATTTCAATATACCTCATGGGTTTCTCTTACCTTTATTATATTCCAAGAGGTACGAAGGAACTACATCCTAAAATACATGTGGGATAAATGTAATTTCAACTCTTTATATAATGAATGGTAAAAATAGTATATTACTTCATGATGCACATGGAATAATTTTTTTACATAAGAGTAGACATCATTACCTTCCAAATTAATACATTCCAACAATACCACACATATTCAAACACACATGAAAGCATATGAGTGGTAAATCGAGATATTGAGTTGAATGAGGACACGATTCGATTTTATGAATTTGAATAGCTCAATTATATAGGTTGAATTTAACAACCCTCGTCATTAGGACAACATGCGATGCATAACAAGTGCAATTTTTATTTTTTATTTTTATGTAGGACAATAATAATGACATTACAATCAACCATCGCAACTCGATGACGAACACAACACACACAAATCAGGAAACAAAAAACATAACGACCTAGCATACTAGCACATTAAGCAGCTGGATGCAACATATGCTAATCAATCAGACGAAAATACATACGACTACCCACCCATCCTACCCTATAAAGTTAGGACCTCCAGAACACATAAGCAATGCTCAAGCCCAGGTCCCCATCGATTTTGACCATTTCAGGTCTCAAGCCTGGTGACTTTTCTTAGGAACAAGGAGGTGTCTACATCCCTCCCAACACAAGCAAGACCACGCCTAATAAGTTAAAGAAACCTCAATCAATCCAACATAACAACTTAACGACATAAGTAGCTAGAACCCTCCCGGCGAGCGGAAGACAATCAAATTAATGTTACAAACCAGTACAACCTTAGTTACAAAAACAACATCATCCACATCGGGAGGCACATGATCCTAAGACAGGTTTCGTGTGCACTTATCAATCCACACGCGCAATGACCCAATCATAAGGTATCACGTCGCCACATTGTGACAAGGGTGCTAGGGACCCACGTGCAAACAAAATAATTCTAAACCTTCAACCCACCATAAAATCCAACGTGCCTGAAATCCAAATGGCACTGATATATAATATACGACGCTGTTAGATGAAGGCACTCTAAACAATCAAGAAAAATAGATGTAGAATGACTAAATTTGATACATTTAAATTGACACACCATCTCAAAATAACTCTTTTGTAATTATCGTCATAAGGACAACCTCAGAGCATAAGTAGCCTGTCACCATATTAATGTAAAGGCACCTATCCATCATCAAGAAAACATTTACCTTCCATTAAATTACAACCCATTTATATCATTTAAGAATAAATAAATTAATAAATCACAATCACAATCTATCCGATAAGGGTTCCTTTGACAACATTAGTGAACTCACAAGACCTTACTTGATTCCCTGTTGTAAAGGAAATTAAAATAATTAATCTAATGCAACACAATTTTCTATCATTCATGAAGGAAATAATTCCATAACCACATCAATGATTCCAATCTAATTTAAATTAGCTCCCTGAAGTAGAAACCACCAATTTATTAACAAGCGATAACCACAATTAACCAATTAAACTGTTATATAACAAATCACTAATAAAGAGGTATATCAACATTATTCATGATTAAATGATTAAATGTGGTGGAATTAATTAAACAGATAAAAGGGGATAATCATCGTACTAGATTCCTTGTCATGAATCCAGCTGCCAAAAACAAAACATTTCTAAATTACATAAATACTGTGAGCTCCTAACCACTCAATAATTAAATCTTCTGGTTAAAGAAACTTTGTAAAGTAATAAAATCTTTGGGTAACTACATATGGATCAATGAGTGGTTATTAAAAGGATGGTAAGATCTGGGTGAAAATAGACCATGAAGAGATGCATCATTTAACACTATGCACTTATAGCCGCAACATGAAAGGCGTGGCATAGTCTTACACCTGTCCAAGTAAGACAACGGTCAAAACTACAGGAGAGGGTAATTAAAGCCAGGTGCAGCGACCCAACTTACCTCCTGTGCATAAGGCATAATGCTAACATTTAAAATTAATTGAAGGTGATACGTAACACCAATAACATTGTGCAATACACTTTTTGTTTTAGAATTAAAATATGATGGGTGAGTGTTTTATATTTTAAGTTTTTGTATCCTAGAAATTAGGTATTATATATGGAATTTTGGAAACGCTTTTAAATCTCAGGAACCTTAAAGTGAAGGATACCAATTTTATAAATTTTATTTTTCATATTGAAGAAGAGATGTTTAATGAGAAATAAATATGTGGATTAAATTCATAGAAGAATAACATAGAAGTAAACTTTGAAAAGTTACGGTTTAGTACAACGAGAAATCATAAAATATAAAAATAGGTTTACATAAATTTTAAATTAATGCATCTACAGGTCTGAAGATGTTAGACGACTTTAATGGCTCTGCGTGATGGAAAATTTCTTACTAAGTTTGACGCAACAAGCAAAGGGGAGAAGAAAATATATTTTAGAGGCACCACAAGAATCTACTCCAGAGATTAAGGATATATCACCTAATATCACACATACAAGACCCGTTCGATGCCCAAAGAATTACGATATGATTCTAAAACAACGAAGTGGATGAGGAAATCGCTTACCAGAAAAATTTGTTGAAACTGAACGTTTATTCTTAAAGCGTTGTCTATTAATCAAAATGTAAGATTATAAATTTGAATTGGGATTGTTCCTTTAATTTCACATGGATAATGTGACTGTAAGTTCTCTATTGAAGAAAAAATATAGAAATCATGACTCCAACAAAGTCAATTATTACATGTAAAATGTTACGCTACATAGTTCCTTAGGGTGTATGCTACACAGTTCACAATTCTTTAGGAGGTCACGTTGCATAGTTCTCCAAATTGTTGCCGAATTTTTATTCACTCAAATAAGGTATGACAAGAATGGGTAGACTCAAGATGTAAAAATCCAACGAAACAAAGGATGAGTTTAGTCAGGGCTAGCAAATTCCCCTAAGAGCCGTAGGCGAAATCCAAGACACCAATAGAGAATGGAACATGGAATTTTTCCTCAGTAGAACATAACCCTATTTTTCATCGTTCAGATAGGAGGTGTTAGCACTAGAAGTCACCACTGGATTGTGGCAGAGGTAAGCCCAGTACCCATCAGTTTTTATGTCATAATGAATAATTTTAAGGGGGGTCTAATGGATGCAAACTTAGGATGATATCACTTTAACTCAGAAAATTGGGCTGGTATGCACAGGTAGATGAGGCCTTGATCTAATTTCAGTCAGTAAGTTGAAGTAAGGGTGAGCAGGAGGAATAACTTGAGGATAAAATGTAAAGTTCTGCTATGGACATCCTGTCTTCCAACAACCTAAGGAGGAAAAGCTTCGAATACAAGATCCTCTTGGATCCAAAACTTTAGGAGACTGAATACACTACAACAATACTGCAATCAAACATACATTACAATATGGTTACAACAACTCGACTGTATCTTCCATGCCCGAGCCTTCAGTATCAAAAGCAATAGAGATGGAAAGAAATATGATTGTCATTAAGCAAGAAGTATCAAATGGCGGCACATAACCAGAGTACCAGAGGCTTCATTAAAACTTTACAAAATGGGAGCTTAGCTCTACCATTGACCATAAAAAAATATAAAAACTAACTATTTATACTTAGAATCAACTTACCACTACCAGGAATGTGACCTAGCCACTACAATCAAAGCCTTGCATCTATGTCTTCTCTGTCATACTTTTTAGGAAATCTTATGTCAGACACAAGCTCAGATCAACATGGGCTTTGTAGGAAAATTTTCCCACAGAAGTACCACGGGTTGACGGCTCAGTCCCCTCATCCAGACCTTCCATTTATGGAGTGAAACGAGGTTTCAACCACCTCCCCCATTTTCATTAACTTCTTTCATTAGGATTGGGATGAGACCTGACACCCCTGAATGTCCCAGGTGATGCTCACGACTTCTGCAAGTCAATTTGGGCGCCTCGAAGCCATACAACTCTTCTTTTATGACCAACATGGGCAATTTCGGCCTTTGGCGTAGCCCCTTTCCATCGCTCCATGCAACCTAAGGCTGTGACCATGGGCCCATATTTAGTGCGCTTCACGATTTTGTGTTTCACGAACTTGCATCGCACTCCATGCAAAAACCCCTCGAGCCGTGAAATCACAACTTCTTGGATCAGGTGCCATGCACCCCTTTGGACCAAATGACCTAGATAAATATCGACACTTCGACACTTCGGCATTTCAGAATTTCAGGAATCAAGAAATTTGTGCCATCCTCACTTGAGTTTACCCGAAATGACTTTCTTCGTAGTTCGGATCCGGTGCGATGAGTCCTGCTAGATTGAAGGGCTCATGTTGATTTTGGGTTTCAGGAGTTTGGGGCTTTGACGAACGAATTTAACCACGTTCCGAACTCCCGATTCCTGCAATTATTATTCACCGTTGATCTCTCCGAATGAGATCCACGACCCAGATTAAATCTTTTCCCGACCTTAGATCTCGGGCCTTTTCCCCATCATTAAACTTCAGGAAAAGTTCAGATCCCGAATACCTATGAATCGATGGCCTGAACTCCACCTTGAATCCCAGCCGCTGAAAACTAATCTTTCTCTCTCGCTTGATTCGAGTCCATATCAGATCGCTCTAAGTGTTGTGATTTGTGCTTATGGCTATGACCTATGTAAGTAAAAAATTGAATGACTAGCTGAGGACTCGTGAAAGCAAAAGGATCAGTGACAGAGGTAGAAAGGGAAGTGATTAACCTCAGATAAAATAAAAATCTTGGGGCCGAGACTTCTTAGGTAGGAGTACTGAAAACAAAAGGTCACTCAAACGATCAAGGGAAGACATAGAGAAAACTACCAGCCAAAAGGGGAAAAACTAAATATTTGGTCGACGAAAAGGAGAAAGACGAGGAAAAATTAATGACTTGGGTAGAAACCATAAACCCACAAGACTTTGACAAGTTTGTGTGATAAAATTTGTCTCCACAAGGGATGGAATTATCCTTGTGAGTTTCCAAGAACATGCAACTCTAGTGCCTTAGATTTGGGTTATGGGGTCTCTTATTGAAAATGAAAAACTAAAAATCAAAACAAAACAAGAGTGGTATTTACAGTGGAATGTCGGTTAGGGCCTAAACAAAACATTTCTTAAAAAATTGCCCATTTACAAGGCCACCCAAAAATTCAGATCCCTCCAAATTCTGCAACCTGTAAGTATTATTTGGAAATACCTCAGAGATTTTGAAGGGCCCAATCCACAGGGCTTCAAATTAAGAATTCTTTCCCTTGTCCTGTTTGGGCACATCCCATTTGAGTACTAGGTCTCCCAGCTGGAAAGCCTCTTTTCTTACCTTTCTGTCAAAATATTGCTTTTTTTTCTATTGATGTTCATGTGCTTTGTCCAGTATCTTCTCCCTAGTCTGTTGCACTTCTATCAGCTGTTGCATTCTTCTGATCATATCATCAGGCTCCCCTTGGTAGTCTTGGAAGAATTTTTCCACTGGAAAGGCGAGCTGAGAAGGAAAGATGGCCTCCATTCCATACACAAGATGAAAAAGAGAGACACCAATAGACCTCTTTGTTGTCACTCTGTCAGCCCACAGATAAAATTTGAGCTTCAAATCCCATGCTTTCTTTTTATCCTCTAACAATATTTTGATGATCTTTATCAGTATTTTGTTAGAGGACTCTGCCAATCCATTTCCTTAGGGGTAGTAGGGGGTAGAGTGAATCAATGCAATCCAAAAATACTCACAAAACTTGATCAACGATTCATCCTTGAAAGATGTAGTATTATCAGTGATGATTCTGTTTGGACAACCAAACCTTGCCATAATATCTTCAAGAAAAACAATGATTACCTTGTGAGAATCACTCCTTGTGGGGATGGCTTCTATCCATTTGGTAAAGTAATTAGTGGCAGTCAAGATCCACCTGTGTTTTCCACTTGAAGCAGGATGAATTTCCCCAATAAAATCTAGGCCCCACTGCTGAAAGGGTCCTGAAGCTACCACATGATTCAATGGCAAAGACTTGAGTTGATGTTTTCCAGAGAATTTTTGGCATTTAACACAAGCCATGATTTTTGCACAGACATCGATGAAAAGTCTGGGCTATAAGTACCCAAACCTGAGAATTTTATAGGTTGTAGTTCTCCAGAAATGATGTCCCCCACATACGCTGTCATGAAAATCAAACATAATATTTTGGGCCTCTTGTGGGTCTAAATTTATCAAAAGAACTCCCAGAGGGTCTTTCCAGTACAAGAACTGATCAATAAAAAAATATTTAATTTCTTTGAGATTTAGATCTCTTGTCTTGCTTTTCCCCATTCCATCAGGAGGTTGTAAATTTTGTAGAAACAATATAATATCTTTGTACCAGATGCATTCTACCAATGGAGGGTCGTCCTGAAAACGTTTAGCAGACAACTCAGCTGGCTGATTTTTTGAGCAAGTTTTGATGAATTTAACCCCCAAATCTTTGCAATTAGACTCAGCCAGTAACTTTTCTAAACCTTGGCCTTTAATTAACTTGGTGGGATTTATTTCAAGATCAAATTTGAGGATTTTTGCAATCCACTTGCTCCTTATTCCGTCTATGTCAGTCTGAATGAGAATGTCCTTCACAGAAGCTGAAGGAACATATGGAATGATCTTTGAGTGCATAACATAGACTCTCAAAGCTTTGAGAGATTTCACCAAAGCATAGGCCTATTTCTCCATGATATAGTACTTTATCTCTGCATCTCTCAGTGCTCTGCTAAAAAAGGAAATAGGTTTCTCCAGCCCTTCGACATTCTTCTGCAATAAAACAACTGCTACTGTATCAAAAGAGGCAAATGAAATAATTAGAAAATCCTTGGAATAATCGGGACTGATTAGCACAGGTGCCTCAGTCAATTCCTTCTTGATTTGGTTGAAGGAATATCTAGACTCAATAGTCCATTTTACTTCATTTCCCTTCCTCAGCATGGTCATGATATGCTTTACTAAGTCAGAAAAATTTGAAACAAACCTTATTAAGAAATTATTTTTTCCCAAGAAAGACTGAAATTCCTTCTTGGTTCTAGGAAGTGAGAAGGTTTGAATGGCTTCTACCCTTCTTGAATCAATCTGGACCCCATCTGCTGATACTATGTGCCCCAATAGTTTTCCCTCCTGCATAGCAAATAGAGACTTTTTCAGATTGAGGGAGAGACCAAATTTTCTGGATTTTGAGAAGACCTTTCTCAAATGTTGACAATGTTCTTTATCAGGCCTGGAAAAAATTGTAATATCATCCAGGTAGATGAATATAATTTTATCCCATTCTCCAATGAAGTCCATGTCCATAGCTCGCTGAAAGGTTGCTCCTACGTTCATCAATCCAAATGGAATTTTGGCATACATGAATGTGCCCCAAGGAGTGGTGAATGCCATCTTTTATCTGTCTTCAGGCAAGACAGAGATCTGATTATAGCCAGAAAAACCATCAATCATGGAAATCCTAGATGCATCTGTCACCCTCTGCAATATGTGTTCCATCTTTGGAAAAGGGTAATTGTTCTTCTTAGAGATTCTGTTCAGGTTCCTGAAATCAACACAGAGTCTGCTTTCTCCATTCTTCTTCCTGACAGGGACCAAGTTGGCCACCCAATCAAAATATCTCAAAGGGACAATGATTTGGGCATCCAACAACTTCTTTACCGACTTTTCCATAATAGGAAGCAACATGGGGTTTATTTGTCTTAATTTCTTGCTAAACGGTTTGGCCTCCTCTTTTAATGGGATCTTATGCTCAATGACACTTGTGTGCTCCAAGATCTTCATATGTCTAGGCGAACACATCAGAAAACTACTTTATCAGCTTAGCATATTCGACCCTTTGTTCCCTTGACAAGATTCCTGACAACTTGAAAACTATAACTTCTAAGACGAGGCTACTTATCTTGATAAATAATTTTGATCTGATGGACAATTAATTCAGCATCGCCAAACATTGATATCTCTTGAATCCCCATGTATTTTGCAACCCTCAAACCCAAAACAAGAGCTTCATATTCTGCCACATTATTGGTAGTTTCAAATTCTAGCTTGTAGGCAGGGATATAATTTCTTGGGTAGGTGAAAACAATACCACTCCAGCACCAACACCTTCTCTAGAAGAGGCTCCATCAAAAAACATTTTCCAAATAGAGGTAATCAGAGGAGAAGATTCACAGAGAATAGGGGATTACTTTTTGATTTCAAGAGGGGGCTCAAGGGCACTTATGATCTGCAATAAGTTGGATCCTAAATCAGTGTGAAGTGAAAAAATAGGATGGTTGGTGGGGTGTTCTTCATCACTAATAATGTAGGCCAACTAAGCTTCTTTGTATAGTCTTATATGCTCTCCCCCAAACACAGGAATGGTAGCATATGTTAGGTCCATCTAAAAGGTTTCCCCATGTATTTTTATCCAATATCTTGACAAAAGCATGCCAAACTTGTGGGGAACATCAACTACTATGATATCCATGACCACACTTTTCATGGGAAACTAAAAGAAGGTCACAACCAGATCTTTGATGACCCCAAGACACTGGACTTTCCTAGAATCAAAAGAATACAAGTCATGGTAAGTCTTTGTGATTTCTAATCCAAATTCATCCATGATGGATTTGGGGATGAGATTATGAGAAGCCCCTGAGTCCATCAAACAATTATGCAACACCTTGTCATGTATGTTCAGAGATGTATAGAAGGGAGGGGCTGAATCATCTCTATCTTCTATCATGGGACCTAAGATGACTGCTAGTTTTTCATCCTGAAGATTTAGTGAGTCTGAGGAGTGAGATGCAGGCTCAGACTGTAATAGTTTAGAGAGGGATTTTTTGAAATCTTCGTGGTTAAATAGCTCCGAAAGAGGTACAGGGATCCTAATATTTTGAATCTCATGCTCAAATCTAAAATAGGAGGGGGGCTTCAGAATCTCCCTCACTTCTGGGACAAGACCTTTGGCTATTGGTGAGGGGTTCTACGTTTTATTTTCCTTGTTGTCATTCACTACGTCTTTAGTAGGATTCTCTTCTTTGGAAGGCTGATTACGAATGTCAGACTTCCCTTCTTTCTTCTTAGACCTAAGGTTATATTTATTTGGACTACTATTAGTCTTCTCTCCTTTAATCAACTCATTTATTTGGCCGTCCATGAGGGACTCCTTGTATGCAGATTGGGTTAAATGGGAAATGGGGAGGTGTCTCCAAGACAATGGATTTCAGGATCAAGCTCTTCTTCCTCTCCTTCTTCATCGACAACGAGGTTATTTTGGAGGGGGGTTTGGATTTTCTGATCATCCCTATCTTTGTTTCAAGGCTCTCTTAGAAGTATCTGAGGGGTATTATTTGGTCTTCTAAAATTGCCTCTGTTATCAACATTTTGGGCACTCTTGTAACCTTGATTCCCTTCGAATTTCATCTTCTCCATCTCTACGAAAATATGTTCCACTAGCTTGGTCAATTCATCTACTTGAGGGTGGGTCACAGGGGAACCGAAGGTTGAGGCTTCAGATCTCTCCCTTCCTCTATCTCTATCAACCTTATTTCTAAGTCTGTCAACTTCAAACACGTTGGAATCTACTTCCATGGTTTCACCTTGCATATGAGACAAAGAAGTAGCTCTTCTCTCTCTTAATAGGAGGAAAAAATCAGGTTTGAAAGCACTAGCATAAGTAATTTTGGCAGAGGCTTCAGTAGGATTTATCTTAGCAGGTATCTTATTGTACATTTTGTTGAATCTCTTGGAGAAATCAAAGATAGATTCTCCCTCTTTTCTCTTTAGAGACCTGAACTCTGTGATATAATACATAAAGTCTTTTTTATCCCCTCATTGTCTGAAGAAGACATCATCTAAAGTCTCAATCCAAGCAATGGATCCAGGGGTCAATCCCCTAAACCATTTACCGGCCTCACCATCAAGGCTTTGGACAAAGACTCTCATCCACACATCCTCGCTTTCAATATTTATATTATCTACATAACTTTAGAAGGCAACAAGGTGTTCTTCAACATTTATGTCTTCTTCTCTTGTGAACTTGGGCATGTATTTTAGGTAATCTCCAGCAGGGAGAGCATTCATGGGTTGAGGGAAGACTAGAGGGGAATACCTTGCAACCACTATGGCATCCATTCTATTCCTCAGGAGATTGACACTTTCCATAGTGATGATAGCTGGAGGAGAACCAGGAGGATATGGAACTATTCTTGTAGGAGAAAAGGGGACCAACTGAGTGTTGGGGGAAAATTTCACAGAGCTCGAGGGAGCAGAGGTTTGGATTTCTGTAAATGCAACGACTCTAACAGGGGGAGGAGTGGTAAACCCCATAGCGGGAAAATATTTTGAGGTCCTGGGTTTAAAACATGGTACAACTTCAGGGGAGATAGGAGTCACAAGACTTTCTCCTTCCAATCCCATACCAGGAGGGGAGAAATCAGCAGGAACACTCCCAAACTTCAAGATTTGGGAAACTCCAATAGATGGTATAACAGGAGAATGAGAAACAAGTATTGGAGTTTCTAAAGGAGGATGGTGAAAATCATCAGAAATACCTAGTTCAGTAGAAGAAGTACCTTCTTGAGGGGTCTTTCGTCTTCTAATGATTTTCTCTGGGTTCGCTTCAGGTGTTTCTAGAGGCAGCTGTGGGGTATACCTCGTGTGTCTGCCTTTGGAAGGCACAACTAAAACAATGGAGTCGTAATAGTGGAGTCACCAAGTGCACAATTGCAATCTTTGATGTACTTAGTTATGATGCACCTTCAGTACCAATAAGATTTGTCATTCAATCCTAGGTAAAATCTTCAATTCATCCCTGGAAGTGGCATGAGAAATGTTAGCACTAGAAGTCACCATTGGATTGCAGCAGAGGTAAGCCCAATACCCATCAGTTTTTATCTCACAAAGAATAATTTTAAGGGGGGTCTAATGGATGCAGACTCAGGATGATATCTCTTTAACTAAGAAAACTGGGATGGTATGCACAGGTAGATGAGGTCTTGATCTAACTTCAGTCAGTAAGTTGAAGTAAGGGTGAGCAGGAGGAAGACCTTGAGGAGAAAATGTAAAGGTCCACTATGGACATCCTGTCTTCCAACAGCCTAAGGAGGAAAATATTTGAATGCAAGATCCTCTTGGATCCAAAACTTCAGGAGATTGAAGACACTACAACAATACTGCAATCAAACATACATTACAATATGGTTACAACAACTCGACTGGATCCTCCATGCCTGAGCCTTCAGTATCAAAAGAAATAGAGATGAAAATAAAGCTAATTGTCATTAAACAAGAAGTTTCAAATGGAGACACATAACCAAAGAACCAGAGGCTTCATTAAAACTTGACAAATAGAGAGCTCATCTCTACCATCGACCATAACAAAAAATAAAAAATAACTATTTATACTTAGAATCAACTTGCCACTACCAGGAATGTGACCTGGCCATTACAATCGAAGACTTGCATTTGCATCATCTCTATCAGACTATGTAAGGACTGTTCTGTCAGACTATGTAAGGACTCTTCTATCAGACACAAGCTCATATCAACATGGGATTTGCAGGAAAATGTTCCCACAAGAGTACCATGGGATGATGGCTCAGTCCCCTTGGCCAGACCTTCCATTTATGGAGTGAAACGAGGTTTCAACCACCTCCCCCATTTTCATTAACTACTTTCATTTGGATCGGGATGAAGCCTGCCACCCCTGAATGTCTGAGGCGATGCTCACGACTTCTGCAAGTCAATCCGAGCACCTCGAAGCCATGCAACTCTTATTATGTGACCAACATGGGTGCTTTCGGCCTTTGGTACAACCCTTTCCATCGCTCCATGCAATTTTGGGCTGTGACCATGGGCCCATATTTAGGGCGCTTCGTGATTTCGCGTTTCGTGAACTTGCATCGCACTCCATGCGAAAATCCCCCGAGTCATGAAATCGCGACTTCTCGGATCAGATGCCATGCACCCATTTGAATCAGAAAACCCAGATAAATATCGACACTTCGACACTTCGACATTTCGGAATTTCGAGACTCAAGAAATGTGCGTCTTCCTCACTTGAGTTTACCTGAAATGACTTTCTCCGCAGTTCAGATCTGGTGCCATGCATCCTGCTGGATTGAATGCCTCACACAGATTTCGGGTTTCAGGAGTTTGGGGATTTGATGAATGACTTTAACCACATTCTGAACTCCCGATTCTCGTGATTATTATTCACCGTTGATCTCTTTGAATGAGATCCACGACCCAGATTAAATCTTTTCCCGACCTTAGATCTCGGGCATTTGCCCCGTCATTAAACTTCGAGCAACTTTCAGGTCCTGAATACCCATGAACCACTGGTCTGAACTCCACCTTGAATCCCAGCCGCTGAAAACTGATCTTGCTCACTCGCTTGATTCAAGTCCATATCAGACCACTCTAAGTGTTTCACTTTGTGCTTATGGCTGCGACCTGTGTAAGTTAAAACTCAAACGGCTAGCTGAGGGCTCGAGAAAGAAAAAGGATAAGTGACAGAGGTAGAAAGGGAAGTGATTAACCTCAGAGAAAATAAAAATCTTGGGTCCGAGACTTCTCAGGTAGGACTACTCAAAACAAAAGGTTGCTCAAATGATCGAGGGAAGACATGAAACAAACTACCAACCGAAAGGGGAAAAACTTAAGATTTGGTCAATGAAAAAGGATAAAGATAGGGAAAAATTACTGACTTAGGTAGTAACCATAAACCCAAAAGACTCTGACAAGTTTGTGTGATAACAGGAGGCACACCCAAGGTTTGAAAATTGAGAACATAGCTCAATCATTGGTGTTTTTTTTCTTGAAAGGAAAACAGAGAGACACACTCCTGAGCATCAAATAATTAATAAGATAAATAATCCCAATGGAAACAGAGAATAAATAAAACTATAAGGCACCAAGGGCTACATTGCCATAAATAAGATCCCAAAAAAATTAAAACCACAAGAAACAGGTAGAACAACCAATAATCTATTAGGCACAACTATCACAGAACTAAAAATATAAGGAAGCATGTAGAAGCATCTATAATGGATAAAGGTTGCTGCGCTATAGGATTCAGACCACAGTTAAGCTGAACAGAAGGGAAGCTCCTCAATAAATAGTGACTATTAATTACATAAGGATGAAGTCTCTCTTGGGCGAATCAAGAAGCCATACAAAACAACAAAACACATAGCTAGAAACCATAAATTCATACCATCTACATGTAAATCAGCATGCAAACAATTAAATAAATTGTGAAATTTAGATGTGTGTACCTTGAGCGAAGGTGAAGGTCTCGTTAATGCTGTCTCACGCTCATGCTCTGTTCTGCTCCAACTTGCCAACCACTGAGACCTCACTGGTACCTCCCAGCCAATCATAGGGGTACTCTTCTTCCCCCTGAGCCCCCCGAGCCGCAAAGGGGCCACACACACAATAACATAGAAATTCTAGCTCCCATATCGCCTTGCAAGGTTGAGCTACCACTCGTTACTCGAGCTGGGTATCCCAACTCCCACATAGAAATTCAGTTAAGATAAAATTCCGGCAGTGCAACCTTACACAAACCAGACGTGTCCATACTCCTCCTCCACCATCCTTTTTATAGAGTTTTCAAGTGATTAGTTTCCCAAACCTCAATAGAATCATTTTTCATTTATTTAATTAGGAAAAACCTCCCCCATACACATGTCACCTGATCCCCTAGTTGCACTAGAATTTTTTTTTATTAATTAATTAAATTTTCCTATTTCCCTCACCCACCTAAAAGTGTTCCTAAAAATGCTCCTTGGTGTCCCATTATTCCCTTACAATTCTTAAATGAATTAAGCATTACTTAAATCCTAGTTGAGTTCATAAATAGAAATTTCCAAAGGCTAGATTCCTTACTAAGTTAGACATTCCCCTTTTACTTTAAGTTTCCCCCTTTTTAACTAAGTTTAGAACTAGCAAGTTTAGACAAAAGCAACCATTTACCCCATTTAATAATTAAACCTTCATTAAAAAATTTACTTTAATTATTATTGTTTGAATTTTCTTTACCCCTTCATGTTACATGTCCAATTAGTTTTTTTTTGTTCAAAGGTTCTACTTATACCTATGTTTTTAATTCACTAGGCTTGGCGACAGTTCTTAAGGGAAATTTCGTTATTAAACTTTACTCATCACATCATTCATTTTAAGGTCGATCAGGTCCTAAGGAGGCATATTTTTCTAGGCACTAGGTTTGTTAACTTACCATAGTTAAAATCGTGACGTGCCCTTCGGGACGTACTACGTGCTCCAAGGGTGATACTCACCTCTTTCAGTTTTATTCATGCGACGTGACCTTCAAGACACACTACATGCTCCAATGGTGCCACTCGCCTCTTGAATGAATTTGGTAGATGTCAAACAGATGGAGTCAATACTCCGTCAGGTGATCTTGTGGGAGACTAAGGGCCTCTAAGAAATAAGGACCCTACCTTATTGTGCACCCCTTAGAATCATCATGAGCAACTGTCAGAGTCTTCCCTCATGACATCGTGGGTCTTCTCGAACTCAATAATCGTTAACCTACAATTCGAGCCCCAGCGGGAGTGCTAGTAGGTTGTGGCAGGGCTAATGCCACACCTCTCCCTCAATGTCTTTTCTTGTCATGTGTGACCCCTTTAATCCAAATGTGATTCTGGTTGACAAGCTATCATCATCGTTCATCCATCAACGAAACATGTCCGTGATAAAAATCAACATCATAATATCTAATCATATGTATATATGTCACATCAACAACATTCAAACCCTAACAATCCACTCCTTGACTCGATCTAGAGTCCAAGAAGTTTCATTGATGCCTCAACATCCTCTAACATCCAGAGTCTTGCACACTCAGGAGAACCCAGTCAATAACACATGTCGATGTAAATACAACAAAGATAACATATCATCAAATCCACAATATCCCATCATCATAATAAAAAAATCCAATAGTATAATGACTTGGATCACTTGCACACAAGTGTCCTCAAAGAATAAGTCCACTCAGTGTGCGTAAGAGCGGGATGTTGCATAAACCCCCTCTTGTTTTAAACTTTGTGCCGAATTTTCACAGTATGTAAGTGCCAAATTAAAGTGTATCACAGTATCATATGTCTAGCTATCAAACAAAAATGGAAATTGTTGATGCATATCATGTGTCCTCCTAGGTTGTCGAGTGTGGACTATAGTTGTCCCACTTGACCTTGACCTGATCTATTGTTCGACGTCGTAGCTATCGAATGTAGTGGTCCAAGATGTGGATTGGCTCCATCGTGAGTGGACCCTTTTCAAATACCTGCAAGGAACTCATGTCAATAACATGTGTAGAATCACTAACATAATGTTGCAAAATAGATACATGAAAAACATCGTGCATAAACCTCAAAGAATCAGGCAAGGCTAGTCGATAGGCCATGGGCCCCTTCTTTTCCACAATCTCGAAGGGTCCCACGTACCTAGGAGAGAGTTTATCACCATTTCCAAACTTGATCTAACTCTTATGTGGTTCCACTTGCAAGAAGACTCGATCACCAACTTCATAACTACGGTCGACACGATGGGCATCGACATAACTCTTATGTCGATCCTACGCTTCCTTGATCCTTTGTCTTATTGTTTGCATTTGATCCTCCATTTCTAGGATCACTTCTGGCCCCACCAAGACCTTATCCTCAAGCTGATCCCAACTCAAAGGCGTTCGACATGACCTCCCATAAAGAAACTTGAATGGCGCCATTGTAATGGTTCTTTGATAATTGTTGTTGTATGCAAACTCTAGCAGTGGAAAGAACTCTTCCCAATGCTTTTGTTGGTCCATCTCGTACATACACAACATATCCTCCAAGATTTGGTTTGTTATTTCGGTCTTCCCGTCTGTCTATGGGTGATATGAGGTACTAAAGTTAAGTTGGGTTCCCAAGGCCTCTTGGAAACTAGTCCAAAATCATCCTATAAACACCAATCATCTATCGAATATAATCCTCTTAGGCATGCCATGCAGCCTCACAATCTCACTGATAAAAACTCTACCTTTTTCAGGTGCTTGATACATCATACACACAAGAATAAAATGAGCACTCTTCATCAGAGTATCGACTACCACAAAAATTTAGTCGTGTCTCCTTGCCATCGGTGGCAATCCAACAATGAAATCCATCGAAATGACCTCCCATTTCGATTCCGGAATAGCATGTGGTTGTAGTAATCCTGCCAGATGTCTATGTTCAGCCTTCACCTACTGAGATTCTAGACATCCTGCCACATATTTGACTATGTCTTCCTTCATTCCTTTCCAGAAGAACAAGCGTTTAAGGTCTTCCCTCATCTTCGTGACTCTAGGATGAGCCATGTACACTACTCTATGAGCCTCGTTTAGGATCAAATTCCTCAACTCGTCATTGGGCAGTACGTAAATTCAAATTTTAAATCTCAATAATCCATCGTTGTCCACAGTAAATCCCTCAAATTTTGGTACCATCATTGTGTTTTTTCTGATAAAATCCTTGACCTCTTTGTACCAGTCATCGTCATGCTGTAAGGTTAGAATATTTTCACGTATATTCGTCGAAAGAGGCATCACCGAAAATATGTGTGGTCTCCAACTCAATGCATCGACCACTCTATTCACTGTTCCTTTTATGTAAGTAATCTCTAAATCGTACTTGCTAAGAAATTCCGACCAATGTCGTTATTGCGCATTCAAGTCGCTTTGCGTAAAGATCTGTTGTAGACCACAATGGTCCAATTTTAGTTCAAATTTTCGTCCAATAAGGTAGTGTCTCCAAACTCTCAAGGCATAAACAATGGCTAACAAATCCAAATCGTGCATCGCCATGCCTTCTCAACTTTATCGATATGTAAGTGATCACTCAACCGTCTTGCATCAAGACTCTGCCTAAGCCTTCCTTGGATGTGTCAGTGCATACCAATAAATCCTTGTCCATGTCAAGGAACTTTAGTATCAGTGTTGTCATCAACAACTCCTTGAGCCTCCGAAATTCTTTCGTGCATTTCTTGGTCCAAACAAACTTCTTGTTATTCTTATGTAATTTCGTAATCATATTTTCTATCTTTGAAAAAACCTCAACGAATCATCGATAGTATCCTGCTAAACCCATGAAGCTACACACTTCTGGGACATTCGTTAATGCATTCCATTCCATAAAAACCTCGATATTTACTGGATCCACAACAATACCTTCACCGGAGATGACATACCCTAAGTAGTAAATCTTCGATTCGTAAAACGTGCATTTCGACAGCTTCCCAAATAATTTGTTCTCTCGTAGACACTATAGTACTATGCACAAGTGCTCATCATGATCCTCCATCGTCCGAGAGTAAATAAAAATATTGTCAATGAATACTTGGATGAACTTGTCCAAGTACTCACAGAATACCCCATTCATGAAGCTCATAAATACCCCAGGGGCGTTTGTCAGTCCAAATGGTAAAAAAGTAAACTCGTAATGTCTAAACTTCATGTTAAAGGTGGTATTAGGGATGTTGTCCTGCTTTATCTATAACTGGTGATACCTCGATCTCAAGCCGATCTTCAAAATCATTTTTGCGCCTTTCATCTGATCAAACATATCGTCAATCCTTGACAACATATATTGGTTCTTGATCATTTCCTTGTTCAATTGACAGTAGTCTATGCAGAGTCTCCACGAACCATCTTTCTTCCATGTCAAAATAACAGGCACACCCCACGGTGACACATTGGGACGTATAAGTCCTAGATCCAACAACTCCTTAAGTTGAATTTTCAACTCGTGTAACTCTGGGGTCGACATTCGATAAGGAATTCTTGCTATCACTTTAGTCTCGGTTTTAGGTCGATGGTAAATTCCAATTCCCTCTCAGGCGACAACCATGGAAACTCCTCTAGGAAGACATCCACAAACTCTCGTACTACCGAAAGGTTTTCTAGTCCTTCCACCATGCCTTTTTCATTTAGCACAAGGATCACATAAAGATTACATCCATTGCGCATGCTCTTCTGTAGCTCCAAGGAAGAGATGAACCTCAGGGAAACTCCCTGGTTCCAACCTACTATCACGCGTCTCTATCCCTCATCATCGACCAAGCTCAACCGTTTCGTCTTATAGTTTAGTATTGCCTCATGCAATTCCAACCAGTCCATACTGATCACAACATCATAAAACCCTAAGATCGTGACGTACATGTTGGTCCTTGTGACAAACTCTCCTAGGTTAAGGCTAGAGCCCGTAACCTTCCCTCCAACCTTCTGTTTGGCTCCTAAAGCCATTTCTACAAAGCTAAACTTGTCTTGTTCCACTTCCTTTACCTTAATTCTTTTTGGCACTTCACCAAAAATAAAACTCTTTGTAGCACATGGATCTATCAAAATACTAAGGGTATGGTCAATGATGGTACTTGATGTCTCGAGCACATTCAACTGGTGCTATGCCTGGCGGTTATTCACTGCTGCATGAATCTGATGGGCCTTGCCAAAATCTCCCGCGGTAGTGGGTCCGTCTTATCCAAATGCTCTGGTCCTCTCAACTAGGAAGTCACACTGGTAATGTGTCTCTCCACATGTCCAACACCCTTTCTTCGGTCTAGTACTCCTGGTACCTAAAGTAGAATATGACGGGCCACCGGCTTGGAACCATGGTCTATTCTGTTGAACAAGCCTAAACTACTATTGTTGCGGTCGACGCTGTTGCTGGTGCTATGGTCCTTTGTAAAGAGTCCGTTGCTGAGGCACTGGTCTCCGAGGTGTAGTGAAAGTGGATCCTCTCTAGATGCCATGATATCCTGGTGAATTTCTAGTTGGTGTTTGATGTTGTTGCACACTAGATGATGCATGTCCCACTGGTCTCACTCGAATCCTGCTCTGACCCTCACTAACAAGCTCCTCCTCGGTTATGAAGGCCTTATGGACAACATCATGAAAGGTTTGAGGCATTATAATCCTCACCTTTGCACCAATTCTGACATTAAGGCCGAACACGAACTTGTTGACCTTAAGTTTCTCGGTATTTAGGTGCAAAGCATATCGAAGTAGCTCCATGAAATGGGCCTCGTAATCGGGCACCGTATGACCACCCTGTTGCAAGGCATTGAACTTGTTGAGATGAAGCTCAATGAATTCCTTAGACAGATACCTCTCTTGGAACCATTCCTCGAACAGTTCTCACGAGATGTCTTCGATGACCATCTTTAATTGCGGTAGGAGCATCTTCCACCATAGAAGAGCGCTCCCCTTCAGTTGGAAGAATTCCATGCAGACCTTCATGCTGGAGGTATAGTCGCAAAGTGAAAAGAACATCGCCATATTCTCCATCCATGTCTCGGTCGCTGTGTCATCTGGGGCACCAAAGAGCTTGGGAAATTTGACCTTCTCGAGTTCACGGTGAATGCTACTATTACCGACCGGAGTGCATGGTGAACCATCAGGAGGTGTCGGTGTCCTAGGATCATCTCTATCCAAATGACTCATCAGTACCTCAGACATCTTATGGAAGTACCTCATCATCCCAACCACATCACCCACAACTATTTGTTCCTGCCCAAAAACTCGTCCATCTCCCTAGGGATTAGACCCCTTGGACGTGGATTCTACTGGGGGTGTTGCGCCTCCTCCCATAGCACCTCGTCGTCTACCTATGCGACGTCCTCTAACCATGATTACCTGAACAAATACAAATCAATTTAATTAGAGACATTTAATATCAAATATCTAATCAATGGAATCCATAGTGATCCCAAGTCATGGGTAGAACCGACTCTGATACCATATGTAACAACCCCTGTCGTTACGAAAACATCCGACACATAACAAGTGCAATTATTTATTTTTTATTTTTTATGTAGGATAGTAATAACGACATTACGATCAACCATCACAACTCAATGATGAACACAACACATGCAAATAAAACAACAACAAACATAACGACCTGGCATACTAGCACATCAAGCAGCTGGATGCAACATACGACAATCAATTAGACGAAAATAAAGAGGAATACATGCCCGTCCTACCCTGCAAGTTTAGGACCTCCAGGACACATAAGCAATGCTAAAGCCCAGATTCCCATCTATTTTGACCACTAAAGGTCTCAAGGCTAGCGAATATTCTAAGGAACAAGGAGGTGTCTACATCCCACCCAACACAAGCAAGACCATGCATACTAAGGTAAAGAAACCTCAATCAATCCAATGTAACAGCTTAACAAAACAAGTAGAAAGAACCCTCCCGATGAGCGCGAGACAATGACATCAACGTTACAAACCAGTACAACCTTACTTACAAAAACAACATCATCCACATCAGTAGGTGCGTGATCCTAAGCCAGGTTTCATGTGCACTTATAAATCCATGTGCACATTGACCCAATCATAAGGTATCACGTTGCCACATTGCAACAAGGGTGCTAGGGACCCACGTGCAAACAAAATAATTATAAACCTTCAACCCAACATAAAATCCAACGTGTCTGAAATCCAAATGGCATTGACATACAATATACGACGCCGTTAGATGAAGGTGCTCTAAAAAATCAAGAAAAATGGATGCAGAGTGACTAAATTCAATACATTTAAATTGGCGCAACGTCTTGAAGTAACTCTTTTGTAATTATTGTCATAAGGACTACTTCAGAGCATAAGTAACCAGTCACCATCTTAAAGTAAAGACACTTATCCATCATCAAGCAAACATTTACCTTCCATTCAATTACAACCCATTTATATCATTTAAGAATAAAGAAACTAATAAATCATAATCACAATCTATCTGATAAGGGTTCCTTTGACAACATTAGTGAACTCACAAGACCTTACTTGATTCCTTGTTGTAAAGGCAATTAAACTCATTAATCTAATACAACAAAATTCTCTATCATTCATGAAGGAAATAATTCCATAACCATATCAATGATTCCAATCTGTTTTCAATTAGCTCCCTGAAGTAGTAACCACCAATTTATTAGCAAGGGATAATCACAATTAACCAATTAAACTGTTATAAAACAAATCACTAATAAAGAGGTATATCAACATTATTCATGATTAAATGATTAATTGTGGTGTAATTAATTAAACAAATAAAAGGGGATAATCACTGTAATAGATTCCATGTCATGAATCCAGCTTCCAAAAACAAAAACATTTCTAAATTACATAAGTACTTCCAACTCTTAACCACTCAATAATTAAATCTTCTAGGCGTTAAAGAAACTCTGTAAAGTAATAAAATCTCTAGGTAATTACATCTGGATCGTTGAGTGGTTATTAAAGGGATGGTAAGATCCAGGCGAAAATAGATCACAAAGAGATGCATCAGTTAACACTGTGCATTTATAGGTGCAACATGAAAGGTGTGACACAGTCTTACACTTGTCTAAGTAAGACAACGGTTGAAACTGTGGGAGAGAGAAATTAAGGCCAGGTGCAATGACCCAACTTACCTGACACCCAGGGTTATCTCTTGTGCACAATGCAGAATGCTAAATTTTAAAATTAATTGAAGGTGATACGTAACACCAATAACACTATGCAATACGCTTTTTGTTTTAGAATTAAAATATGATGGGTGAGCATTTTATATTTTAAGTTTTTGTATCCTAGAAATTAGGTATTATATATGGAATTTTGGAAAATCTTTTAAAGCTCACGAATCTTAAAGTGAAGGATAAATTTTTTATAATTTTTATTTTTAATATTAAAGAAGAGATGTTTAATGAGAAATAAATATGTGGATTGAATTCATAGAAGAATAACATAGAAGTAAAGTTTGAAAATTTACAGTTTAGTACAACGAGAAATCATAAAATAGATAAATAGGTTTACTTAAATTTTAAATTAATGCATCTACAGGTCTGAAGATGTCAGTCAACTCTAATGGCTCTGCGTGACGGAAAATTTCTTACTAAGTTTGACACAGCAAGCACAAGGGAGAAGGAAATATGTTTTAGAGGTGCCACAAGCATCTACTCCAGATATTCAGGAGATATCACCTAAGATTTCCCATCCATGACTTGTTCGGCACCCAAAGAATTACGATATGCTTCTAAGGCAGCGAAGTGGATGAGGAAATCGCTTGCTAGAAAAATTTCTTGAAATTGAACGTTTATTCATAAAAAGTTGTCTATTAATCAGAATGTAAGATTATAAATTTGAATTGGGATTGTTCCTTTAATTTCACATGGATAATGTGACTGTAAGTTCTCGATTGAAGAAAAAATATGGAAAAAACGACTCCAACAAACTCAGTTATTACATGTAAAACGTTACACTACACAGTTCCTTAAGGTGTATGCTACATAGTTCATAGTGCTTTAGGAAGTCACGCTACACAGTTCACCAAATTTCCATCGAATTTTTATTCACTGAAATAAGGTATGATAGGAATGGGTAGATTCAAGATGGAAAAATCCAGCGAAGCAAAGGATGAGCTTAGTTAGGGCTAGCAAATTCCCCTAAGAGTTGTGGGTGAAATCCAAGCCACCAACGAAGAATGGCCATGAATTTTTTCCTCAGTAGAACATAACCCTATTTTTAATCATTCAGATAGGAGGCACACCCAAGGTTTGAAAATCGAGAACATAGCTCAATCATTGGTGTTTTTTTTTTCTCAAAAGGAAAATAGAGAGACACATTGCCGAGCATCAAATAACTAATAAGATAAATAATCCCATTGGAAGCAGAGAATAAATAAATTTATAAGGCACCAAGAGCTACGCTATCGTAAATAAGATCCCAAAAGAATTAAAACCATAAGAAACATGTAGGACAACCAATAATCTATCAGGCGCAACTATCACAGAGATAAAAATATAAGGAAGCATGTAGACACGTCTGTAATGGATAAAGGTTGCTGGGCTACAGGATTTGGACCACAATTAAGCTGAACAGAAGGGAAAATCCTCAAGCAATAGGGACCATTAACTGCAAAAGGATGAAGTCTCTCTTGGTCGAATCAAGAAGCCATACAAAACAATGAAACACAGTGCTAGAAACTAGAAATTCATACCATCTAGATGTAAATCAACATGCAATCAATTAAATAAATTGCGAAATTTAGATGTGTGTACCTTGAGCGAAGGTGAAAGTACCGTTGCTGCTATCCCGCGCTCAGGCTCCATTCTGGTCTGGCTTTCCAACCGCTGAGACCTCTCCGGTACCTCCCAGCCAATGCTTTGGGTACTCTTGTTCCCCCTAAGCCCTCCGAGCCGTAAAGGGGCCACACACACAATACCAAAGAAATTCTAGCTCCCAGCTCGCCTTGGAAGGTCGAGCTACCACTCGTTACTCAAGCTGGGTATCCCAAATCCCACAGAGAAATTCAGTCAAGATAAAATTTCAACAGCGTAACCTTACGTAAACCAGACGTGTCCATACTCCTCCTCCACCATTCTTTTTATAGAGTTTTAAAGTGATTATTTTCCCAACCCTCATTAGATTCATTTTTCATTTATTTAATTAGGAAAAACCTCCCCCGTACACATGTCGCCCAATCCCCTAGTTGCACCAGAAAAACAATTTATTAACTAATTAAATTTGTCTATTTCCCTCACCCACCTAAAAGCTTTCCTAAAAACGCTCCTCGGTGTCTCATTATTCCCTTACAAATTTTAAATGACTTACGTCTTACTTAAATCCTAGTTGAGTTCATAAATAGAAAGTTCCAAAGGATAGATTCCTTACTAAGTTAGACATTCCCCTTTTTTTAAGTTTTCATTTTTCTTTAAGTTTCCCCCTTTTTAACTAAGTTCAAAACTAGCAATTTTACACAAAAACAACCATTTACCCCATTTAATAATTCAACCTTCATTAAAAAATTTACTGTAATTATTATTGTTTTAATTTTCTTTACCCCTTCATGTTACATGTCCAATTATTTGTTTTTGTTCAAAGGTTCTAGTTAGACCTAGGTTTTAAATTCACTAGGCTTGGCGACAGTTCCTAAGGGAAAAATTGTTATTAAACTTTACTCATCACATCATTCATTTTAAGGCC
>ML861121.1:0-15921 GCA_009831015.1 Picea engelmannii | reverse complement strand
GCGATTAAAAAACTGGGCAAATGCGTATCAGCGCGTGGATGTAAATTGCTGCGCGTGGATGTAAAACGTTTTACAGTGCGCCGTCATTTTTAAACCCAGGCGGATGCTTATGGCCGCTTGGAAAATTGGCCGCACCTTACCTTTCCTTCCCGGCCAGCCCCATCAGAAGACGATTCGTTTCAAACTAAAATCAGTTCACTCAATCAATGCCAATCCCGGAAGACGTATCCTCCACGCACGCCACCCGTCATTCAAATGGTCCCTGCTCTCAGAAGCCATTCAATATCTTTCGGCGTTTTTCAGCCGCGATTTAGAGGCTGCGCTAGTTACACTTTATACATCTTTCACATTTAATATCAAAGGCTCCAAATATATATATATATATATATATATATATATATATAAAAAAAATAAATGATGGGAATAGTTACACTCACTAGAGAATATGCCATGAAGAACATACGCCACTCCACGATAAAAATATATATATCGTGGAGTGGCGTATGTTCTTCATTGCATATTCTCTAGTGAGAGTAACTATTCCCACCATTCATAATGAATAGAGATAGACAATTGCCCCTTGAAAAAACTGAACTCTTCTATGAGTTGATGACCCCCGCACTATCACTATAATAAGTATGGAATAAGTACATTTCTCTAAAGTTCCAGGTACATAAATGCACGGAAAATATTTTGGGGAAAGCTAAAATATATCACATAAATAGTAAAAAAAATTTCGTTTTATTTCTTATTATATTCTAAATGTGAGCCAACCACGTTTATCTAGATTGCAATGTATATAGAATGTAGTGTAGAAAGTGCGTTGTCAAATACACTTTCCTCACCAAATTACCAGTTCATAATTTTTTAATATATTTGTTAGAAAGTCTATTTTTGAGATTAAAATTTCTTTAATACATCTTCATCAAATTTTAATACAAACATTTTGGAAGAAAATGATATTTATATTTATCAATACAAACATTAACATTTTGGAAAAAAAAAATGATATTTACATCTATCAATACAAATATTTTGGAAAAAATGATATTTACATTTATCAATACAAACATTAACATTTTTGGAAAAAAAAAATGATATTTACATCTATCAATACAAATATTTTGGAAAAAAATGATATTTACATTTATCTCTCATTACTTAATTACTTAATAATATTAAAAGAAAAAAAAATAATGTTGTGAGAGAGCTAAACTATTTTTACAAAAATAAATCCTTTAGCTAAACTATTTAACAGAATAAATCCTTTTAAAAATATTCAAACTATTCTTTAAATTGAGGTACGAACTTAAGTGCCAAAATATCTTCTCACCCAGTAAAGAAGAAAAGTGAGAAAGGATTACATATCTCATATCCAAAAAAAAATCACATTCAAGTCAAAGGAATCCTACATGTATTAAAGTTTATAAGAAATATTCTTATGAATGTCTTAGAACATAATTGATTAAAAGAGGCTAACCGAAAAGTGAAGTTGTAGTAATAAGGGATAAAAATTAAAGGTTGTAGTTGAGTTAGAGTGTTACTTAAAAGTTAATAGATACATTATTGTTTTTCTTAAACAAAAGGAACACTTCGAAAGTATTGTTTAAGTTTCACAAAATTTTATATATTTAGGAAAATGTATTTAATAATCGAAGATGTCCAACACTCCATAGATAAAATATTCTCATCTTGTGAAGGTTGGATATATGGCCATCACAACTCGATTGGAAAACTTATTATAGTGCTTGAAACCATAAAATGGTAGTTGGAGGATCAAGATCACAACTAGATTGGGGAACTTATTATAGTGCTTGAAACCACAAAATGGTAGTTGGAGGAGCTTGAGAGGGCATTTATTAAACAATATTATAAATTGGAAGGAACTCTTACAACATATATTTCCTTCATTGGGGCTTTTTGTCATCATATATATTCAATAGAGAGTAATCTAATATTTTAATGATTTGAACAAGATTTCCATAGTTTCCATGTTATTAGTTAGTATGGGTAGTGGGGATAGGGATGAGTGTTTTTTTTTAGTGAAGTGAAACATTTATTTTTTTTTATTTTGGATTTTCCAAGATGATTTACATTGAAGTAACTAATTTACGAGAAGAAAAATGATTTCTTGCAAACAAATTTTATTATTTAATACAAGAAGTGGAAAAACATAAGGAGGAAATGAGGCCTAAGTGCTGAAAATTAAAAATATTGAAAAAGATAAAAAATGACTTTAACATAAAGTACATATTTTAGAATGTAAATTAGAAGATCAAGTTAACAAGACCAAAACTCTAAAAAAATAATGATGAACAAAAGAAAAAGAATTGAAACTTATAAGTAAAGGATCAAGTATCCATTATGCAAGATGTTGTAGTTGAAGGTGATCAATAATCACAAGAGAAGAAACATGCCAAGAAATATTTTGGGAAGATATCATTAAATACAGATAAGGAAATTAATCATTTGAAGAATATTATTCAAACCTTTCTTATTGAAGTAAAAGAATTGAAACATAAGGATATATCGATCCTAAAACTATACAAAGAGACATCCATGTATGCAATTGAATCAATGAATTTTTTAGAAGTTGAGACTGTAGATTAAAACAAACCTTGACTTATTTTGTTGAATCAAGAAAGTTTTTAGAATTTAAAACTATAATAAAGAGATCTTAATGGAATTGATTGAAACTAAAAATTGAAGTATCATTAGTAATGAATTTTTTCCAATGAGAGGGAATCTAGAAAAGGAGTTCAAAAAACAATTCAACATCTATAAATTCAGCGATAGTTGAGATTCCATTGATCGCCACTAATGAAGCCATTGATTCACTAGTGAATACAAAAATATCAAATATTAATATGATGACACAAATAAATCATGAAAAGATTAAATCAAATATTAAGAATGACCAAGTTGTCAAGGTACCATATTAGCACCCAAACTACATGAAAATTGACACACACAAAAAACATACCATTATCATCATTGTTCTTACATGTCAAATCTTTCAAAAATTAATACATCTAAAAGATTCAAATCAACAATGCAGAAGATCGGATCCAAACGTTTATCACTAGAAATTTCCATAAAGAATCTATTTAGGATGGATTGATCCTTTTTTTATGGGACAATATTCTTTAAAACTTTAGAATTCATTTCGCCTCATGTCTTTAACATTATCAAATAGGTGAAGGTTACAAGAAGATGGATCATACTCTTAGGGAAACTGTTCTCTATCCCTACTTTGAGGAAAAAGCATTTTTAAGGAGGGGGGCTTATAAGATATTATGATCCCAACTATTTCCTATCTAAATGGATCATATTAAGCACAATTTCCCACCATAATATGACATAATACTTGTTTTTACCATATTTAATAATAGGTCATGGATATTTTTCCATTTTACTTAGTAAAAGTATTTTGAGGTGGATTTTTGTGTAGAATATGCCTTTTGTTGTAATATTTATGCCAAAAGATATATGTAGAATCGATCATGTTGAACTTCATGAGTCAAGGGCACCAAAACCCTAAAAACATGGTATTTTGTCTACCTGAGAGTGCTTCTAGTCAAGAATCAAGAGGCATTGTCCCCACCTACCTCCAAAGCACTCCTTGTGTATTAATTCCCAGTCTTGATTAGTAGCAGTTCAAGATACATATGTAATTGGATGATATCCCTCATTTACCAACTTCTCTCCTCAATATAAGAAGGGAGGTCGAACTCTCAAGATACATATAGACCTCTAGCCTAACAGAGAAGGAGCAAAATTGTTTTTTGAGAATATTGTATTCAGATGTTTTGTTTTGAAGACTTTTGTTGAAGACTTGGAGCATTTTTTCTCTTGATGTGTTCCTTTTGTTAAAGTTTATTAAAGATGGGTTTTCCTTTAGTTTATTAAAGTTTCTCAAGGATCCTTGTGTTTCTTGGGTAGTTCCCAGTCAAGTGGGCTCAAGGACTCTATTGCAATTTTTGTAGTTTTCATGCATGTTAATTGGTGATTAGATAACATTTCATTCTCTTTTGAAGCTTAATATAGTTTTGCATGATTAATTTGAGTCTTTTGCAAGGTTATACTTGACTCGTTAGTTACAATAGGCATCCCGTAGAAATGTTCAATGTCCTTTTGGAGCACTCTTAGGTGCCTCCCAAGGCCAAGAACCTCATATCCACTTCAGTTATTTATAGACTAGTTTTTTTTTATTCCTCTAAGGACTTACACTACCTTTCTAGGCCTCATTTTTTCTTCCTGTGGGAGTTTCCTGTAGAAACTTCATAGATCCAGTAGAAACTCTACAGTTCCTGTAGAAATTTCCTGTAGGATTATTTTAGATCTAGATTTCATTTTATCTTAATATTATTTTCATGAAAACATCAATAAACAATAAAAAAACGTAGAGCTTTCTATCAATCAAGGGATTATACAAATTAGCTTGTTCTATTCATGCATTAGTTTAGCTCTTCCTTAATTACAATTTTCCATCATAACTTATATTGAATTCATCATCTGCTTTTATTTTTCTCTTTATGATTTAGTATTATTTACTTCCATTAGACTAAGTTCCTTCTATGCAATTTATATTAACTTTCCTTTCTAGTTGATGTGTTTTCCTGTAAAGCAATAGTTTAGAATTTTCTTTTACATTTCAATTTCTTGCACCACTTTGAACCTTTGATCAATATCATACCTATACTACTGTCAATGCACAATCCATATACATTTAACATCACCTCTTAATTTTGTATGAACCCTGGTTTGACAAAGTAAGCCAATGATAGAGTAGCATTATTGCTTCTATTCCTAGGGTCATCACATTTTGGTGTTGTTTTCGGGGAGGTGGTAATTCTACATATCATTTTCATTTTTTTCTTTCCTTTGTATCACTTGGAGGATTAGAAAAGATACCTTAGTCGAAAGGTCAATCTTTCTATAATATTTATGTAGTGTAAAATCCGAAGTGCTTTCACTTTGTGTGAGTATTGTTAGCTCATTTTCACACTCTTTTGCATTATATATAAGAAGAAAAAACATAGTTTTATTTTCTTACAATTTCATGAATGAATAGACCTAGATATAGGAAAGGAATGTTTTTTCCAAAATCCCCCACCCTAACAATAGGTACATGTAAAAATGGCACCGAAAGTTTAGGAACCGAAAAACTGCTAAAAATAGTAAGATGCCAACAAACTGTTTTGAGCCAGTTGGAATAGGTGGGTGGACATCGATATACAATACTCAATTTTGTCTTCAACCATGGTTTAATATCAATCCATATCCTTGGAAGAATACAAATCCTTGGAAATATTAGGGACCACCAATTCCTCCTTCATAACAATATTTACCTAGCATACCTCAAAATCAAAATTCTCTGTGGAGTCAACCTCTACAAGGATGTATGCCAAAACGTTTTCAACAACCTGGATTAATGTCTCCTCCTCCTCAAACCAAAAACACTACTCAAAATAGTGTTCCTCCTAAGAAACCTTGGCTACCTTCTCAACCTTCTATGAATCCGAATAACAAACAAGTTCAACTTGTATACAACAATGGAACAACTTATTAGATTTATTCCTTAGAAGTACAAGAGACCAATCTTCGATCAGAGAAATTATTACAACATCAACCAAATCTCATATAAGATGTAGAATATGATAAATAAGATATTACATCACCTCAACCACAAACTCCCCCTTACCTTGAAAGATTAAATGAAAATATAACTTATACATCTAAAGAGAAAGAAGTTTTAGGGAACTTAAGAGTTTGTGTATAAAAATGGCTCTCCTATAATCCCTCAAGTATGTACCTATTTTCAATGTGTTTATAAAAAAAGAGTGCATTATAAGGTTAGGGAGGAAAATAAAAGATGCCCCCACCATTAATGTTATAGGAAAATTAACAAACCTTATGCTTAGGAAGTTAATTGTACCTTATAACTTTGATCCAAGAAGCCCCCTAGTAAATGTTTACATCAAAAAAACCTTGATCCATAATAATCTCATAGACTTAGGGGCTTCCATCAATGTGATGTACAAAGATAATATGTTAAAAAACAACCTTCAAGGATCCTTGAGAGATACTCCCACTGTCCTTCATCTTGCATACAAATCCATAGTCAAACCTGAAGGGATGATAGAAGATGTCATAATATCTATTGATTCTTGGGAGTACCCTAATGAACTCTTATTCCTTCAAACCAAGTCTCAATTCAATGGGTAACCTCTTATTTTGGGAAGGTCTTCGATGGACACAACATATGCATATATAGGTTGTAGGGAAGGAAACATGACTATAAATAATGGCCTATCCCAAAAGAAAAATGTTCTTTATCCTCCTTCCCAAAATTTAATAACAGAAAACCTCCCTATATGGGTAGATGAAGAAGAATATCTGACACAAACAACTTCCTATCCCTTTTATACAGTCAACAAAACTTTGACCAATAGTATAGTTGATGAAGATACTTTCCTTGAAATTTTTCTACAAAATCAATATCCAATTGATGTAAAAATAGAAGGGATAAATGATGAGAACATTTCTGAAACTTCTACCAAGAACAAAAACAAATTATGGATAGATCTATTCACTACTGATATAGAATATCATTATGTCAAAACCATAGATATCATCCCTGTAAAAACACTCAAAATCAACAATAAACTTACTAGTCAACAAGAACAAAAGTTTTTAAATGCGTTGAAAAGAAATATTGAAGATTTTGGATGGGATTATAAGGACATTAAAGAAATCCATCCTACTATTTGTACTCACCATATTTATATCAAGGAGGACTGCAAACCTATTAGGAAACCGCAAATGAGGATGAACCCTACAATGAAATACATTGTTAAACAATAAATTCAAAAGCTGCTAGATGATGGATTCATATATCCAATCTCAGATAGTGAATGGGTCTCTCCTCTAGTCATTGTCCCGAAGAAGAATGGGAAAAGGAGGATATGTGTGGATTAAAAAGAGTTAAACACAACTACCATAAAGGACCGTTTCCCCTTACCCTTTATTGAACAAGTCTTGGATGTCTTATTCGGGAAGGAATACTTTTCATTCCTGGATGAGTTTGGTGGATACAACCAAATTCATATCAGTCCTAAAGATCAGGACAAAGCAACATTTACTTGTTCCTGGGGCACGTTTTCCTACAAAGTATTACCATTCAGTATATGTAATTCCCCAACCACTTTCCAAAGAGAAATACTCAACATCTTTTCAGAACTCCTCCATGATAAAGTTGATATCTACAAGGATGACTTTACCCCTTATGGAAACTCTTTTGATGAAGACTTAGACAGTCTAGATAAGGTTCTCCAAAGATGTATACAAATGAACTTGTCCCTTAGTAATGAAAAATGAAATATGATGATGAATGAAGGGATTGTGTTAATACACCATCTATCCTCTAGGGGGGTTGAAGTAGACAAAAAAAATAGAAATCATCACCCTACTTCCTACATCATTGAAACCAAAGGATATCAAAAGTTTTCTTGGACATGTAGGATATTACAGGAGGTTCATCAAGGATTTCATTAAGATATATTCTTCCCTATTTACACTACTATCCAAATATGTAGAGTATTGTTGGACTTTGAACTACCAACAAGATTTTGAAACCATAAAAGAAAAACTCTCAACTACTCCTATATTACAAGGTCCCAACTAGGCTCTTTCATTTCATAGTCACACTGATGCATCAAATTAATCTATATGAGAAGTTTTAGGAAAAGATGAAGATAACAAGCGTTATGCCATATATTTTATAAGTAAGAATTTGGCTGGTGAAAAACTAAAATATATTATTATAGAAAAGGAATAGTTAGCAATAGTTCATGCTCTACATAAATTTAGACATTTTGATATAGGGTATAAAGGTTTTGTACATAAAGATCATGCTATCATTAGATACTTAATGAAAACATCTTACATAAATGGTATAATGATTAGATGGTTTTTATTATTACAACAATTTGATATAATTATTCTTGATAAGTCTGTCAAGTAGAATGAAGTTGCAGATCTTTTGTTCAGGTTGACTATTCCTACTGAAGAAGACATGATAAGTAAATGTACCCTAGGCATAGTTATTTTCCTATGTCAAGGTCATTAAAAGATACAAAATATGATCGATCATGGTTCTTTCTCTGTGTCAATATCGTTAAAAAATGAAACAGATAACCACACGCATAGTTCTTTTCCTATGTCAAGCTCGTTAAAAAATGAAACAAATGGTCATGAGTATAGTTCTTTTCCTATGTCAATCTCATTAAAAAATGAAACATAGGATAACGTGCATATTTCTTTTCCTGTGTCAAGCTCATTTAAAAATGAAATAGAACCCCCTCCAATTAAGTTGAGTCTTCCACTAGATCTCGTAACAGAACCTTCATTTCTTTCGTCTATGTCACTTGATCCTATTTCTTCCTCCCCCTCTGGTGAACCTTTTCCTATTAGTATCTAAAAGTTTGATTGGGTGCCGAAGAAGAGTGGATAGATGAAATGAATCTTGGGGGCAATCACTACAAGGAAAAGACCTTGTAGCGGAGGTTTTTACTATTACAAAATTGGAAAAAAATGTCCGAAAAACCTTCGCTAAAACATATGTTTTCAGTAGAAGATGTTTTTGTGGATATTATAATCGAAATTCATTATAATATAAAAAAATATGGGCATCTGATGGTTTTAGTGGATGTTTTTCTAGGCAGTGCGCTTCATCGTGTATACGCATCGGTGCATTCTCAAACTTAAAGCACCAGTGCTTACATTTCACTAAAAGCACCAGGGTAGTCAAAAAAATATTGAGGTATTAATGCTCTTCTAAATAATAATACATCGGTGCTTTAATAATAATAGTACACCGATCGAATCTATGATACCATGCATCGGTGCATTACAAGAAAAACTTGATCGGTGCATGAAATTGAGAATGCACCGATGCGAGAGTCTGATACAGAAGCATCGGTGCGCCTTTTTAATTAAACGCATCGGAAGACCGATTTTATTGTTATAATTGTTGTTGTTAAAATAGTATTGTGATTGTTGTTGGTTCATTGTATTACAACACTGGTACATATTTTATTACTGCACCGATGCTTTTTAGCATTAAACACACCAGTGTTCATTTTCGCTTTTTAGAAACATCTACGTGTGACAACGCAATTATTATTATTTTTTAATTCCATTGTTCATAAAAAAATTGACATATATCCTATAATAGTATTCATATAAATTAAATTTTTAGTAGTTCATTTGAATATGATGTTTGGATTAATTTGTTATATCATCATATTTCGCATCTCTTCATTATAATATTTAATCATCCAGATATTTAATCAACAATGTAACATTTCACGACAACATTGGACAACACAATAGAATAAAATAAAACGTGTTTTATTATATATGAATAACATACTTTTTGTCGTGCAAAATGGGACACTTATTGGTAACCCCTTGTCTTTCAATTGGGACACTATGCTCATTACATTAAAAAAAGTGTTTGATTTTCACAAACAATTATTTCAAAAAATACAACGACTTGCATTGATATCCAAATATATTAATCATTATTATTCATGGAACTATTATCAATGCTGGCACTAATTCCATGACTTGGGTTATTTGGTCGAATGTGTCTTTTGATTTCCTTGATTGTTTTCCTTAGCTTCTTCAAGTTCAATCTACAAAAATAAAAATAAAGTGTAATGAGTGTATCTACATTGGTGAGAATAATCAAAATTGAAATACATATTATACATGAATGTAAATTGAAAAGTGACGTACCATACACAAAATTGACTCCTTAATGATACACGTTCTTTCAAAACCAAATCTCATGCCTTATGTCAACAACTCTTCTTTTGGCACATTTCCATACTTTGTTTCGTGCAAGTTTAATACCCCATAATAAATCATAGATTTAATATAAAATATTTTTTTCCATTAACTACAAAATGAGAGAAGTAAAAAAACATAGATACTTACGAATTCGACAATTAATTTTTGATATGCCAACATATACTCACAACCCATACTTAACCCAATGTCAATTAATTTTTTCGATGGCTCTTCTTTGTATGTTAGCACCTGTTTGAATACATTCAATAATGGCTGCTGTAAAACAAATTAAAATATACAAAAATGAAATATTAAGTTGTTATAAGGAAATAACAATTACTCGCAAACTTTGCTATCAACCCTTTTCTTCCTTATCATCATGTTTTATGTGATGAATGGGTTCCATTTTGTTTTCTTTTTTGCAAGAAAATACTTGAAAATTAATATTTAATGCTAAATTATTTATTTATATGTACCTAATAGAAATATTCAATGATTTCATACATTTGAAGCACGTTGTTGTTGAGATGGCTCCCCCTACGATGCAATTATGTCCATTTATTTGACCAGATCCTTGTACATGTTTTTGGACATTCATACTGACATATTCTGGATATCAACTTGTTGATCCTTTGAGATTTTCATAATCTTCCTGAAAAAAGTAACATGACAATAAACTATTTTTATATTGATATATGAAAAATAAATATAACAAAATTGATATTAATAAAGGAATGATTTGTAGTCATACATACATACATACATACATACATACATACATACATACATACATACATACATACATACATACATACATACATACATACATACATACATACATATATATATATATATATATATATATATATATATATATATATATATATACATACATATATTCTATAAAATCATTTTTAGCAATATTACTTTTTGAACGATTCTTTTTTGTTGTTGTATGTTTTTGTTATTTCAAGTCTGATAGGTCTCATTGACCATTGCTCTAGAAATGCTTTCTGTAGTTTAGATATAACCTGGTTCTTGGAATCATTGGATTGATTTCTGTATTGTAAGTGGAAAGTGCATCTATACGTTCATTCCTCTGTATCCCTCATAGTTTTGTAAACGTTTTTCCTCCTTTCATTAACCTCCAACACCACTCTATATGAGCTAAGGACCAACTCATCATCATTTACATCTTATATAATTTTTATTTTCTTAGGAAGACATTCTATTCCTTCGTTCTTGGTCCCTGTAGAACATTAAACATATGTTAATTTATATATTGTTTGAAACATGTTATCTAATATTCTTAAGTATATTACTAATGAAAATTCAAAAAAGAACTCATATTGAATAGTATTTTTTCATTCACCTGATTCATCCTTTTGCAATTTTTCCTTCATGATTTTAGGCTCTTTTGCATTTAGAGCACAAAGAATCTTATCAAGCTTCCTCATTTTGTGGCTCTGCATGACACACATTGACCAATACATCTTATTTAAACTTACATATAGTTCAAACATATTAATTTTGTATAGAAATTTTTTTTTTTAAGTAAAAAAGTAGAACCTGCTATATTAAGTTATCAAAGAAACCTTGACAAAATACACAGAGATATAGGTCTGAGCCACCAAAAATGCTGCCATTTTACCGGAAAACTGCATGGTTTGGAAAACTGTTTTGCCCTCTATCCTGCCCGGAGGAAACCAGGACAGATGGCTATAGTCCAAGTGTACATGTAACAATAGCATGATTAAACAAAAAACAAACTAGCATAGAAGAACCTAGATACCCGTCGCCCTTGCCTGTCTGCCACGTGGACCTAGCTGGGATGGCGAATGCCTGCGCACAGAGAGGGAATTTCCTCTTTGCTGGAGCGTTGGAGTACACGTCAAGGAGTAGGTCCAGACGCTGTCCCATGAGAAGGGCTCTGTGCTCCAAGTCTGCCATGTGGCCTCAGAGTTCGAACACCAGAGCTAGATGCTCTGCACGAAGGAAAGTACCATGTGAGTCATTACCTGCGTCGTCGAGGATTACATCCCCCACTTCCACGTTCTTCCCATCTATGGCTTCGATCTTCGACAGTTCTACACTGACTGCTTCCTCCTTCATCGCTGGTCTGGTCTCGTCCGCGTTCCCTTTGGCGCAAGCCTTGTCCCGAGCTTCTTCCTCGATCGTTGCCTGCACAACATGGCTGGTGGGGCTGTAGTCATCCATCCATGGTATCTCCTGAACAATGCACCCATGGATATCTTCTTCCAGCTCATCTTTAGGACTGCTTCCATCCTGGGAGTTCGCTGCCATGGCTTGGGGTTCCGGGGTGGTCGCCAATTCCTCCATGAATGATATTTCTTCAACATAACAGGTAGGAAATGCATCCGCGACACCATCCTCCAGCCTGTTTCCAGGCTCAATTGCCATGGTTTCACTGCTACGCACTGCCCTAGTCTCCGCAATAATGGCATGCAGAGCCAATTGTTCAGTGCGAGCCTTCTTTCGAAGAATGGAGGTTGCCATCGACAGAGCGCACTCCAGTTTCTCCCTCCTTTTCCTCTGTGCTTTGTGGGTGTATTAGGCCGAGCCACAACGAGGCCTGCCTCGCTTCCCGGTCATGCTTTCCAAGGGGTATATAACAATGCAGAGAAGATGCAGTGAGATGAGAGTGAGCCAGGACGAGAAGGAAATAGAGCTGCACCAGAGCTCCCAATCGGCGGGGAGGCCTAAAGCGAGAGAAAACCAACTCTGTCCAGGCACTCGAAAATACAAATTACCAAAGACTGGATTCACCTGGATATCCATAGACCCTGTCATGCTGAGTGCATTGTGAGTGAGATTTTTCGTGCGAGGGAGGAGTCCCTCCTCCGTATATCGGTTGTAATGGCCATCTACCATCGTAAATGCGGAGAGGATGGGTGGAGGCCATCAACATTTATGCTATGGCTCAATGTAGAGCCAAGTGGTGAGGAATTGATACATGTCACCCCATCTGGGGCTGGGAAGTCTCTGTTTGCAAGGTCTCTGCAACGCCTTGAGAGGTCTGTATCATCAGAGAGATGGGCTTGCCAATATATGAGTTCTGATGTAGAGTCAATTCTATTATTTTCCAGGTGATACGCAACCTTGTTAGTGTCTCATTTCACATGAGAAGGGATTAAAGTGAGATTGGGGTGGATGAGATCTCCAAAATCCTCCAGAAGTCCTGAGAGTCTCCAGCTGGGGGAGATCCGCCTAGGGAGTTCACCATGTAGGATTTTGGAGATGAGTTGGATTATGATTTGGGAATCTCCCTCAATGATGATCTGATGGTACTGGTGTTGAACAACATCTTGGAGGCCTCTGACAAGGCTTGTGAGCTCCACCACATTGTTCATATTTTCCCCTAAGAAGCCTGCCATCATGTGAATAATCTTACCAGTATGGTTCCGAAGGACAGTGCCAAAACCAGCTGGTCTAGGGTTACCCCTAGAGGCCCCATCAAATTTAAGCTTAAGGAAGCCTGAGGGGGGTGGGGTCCATACCGTGGGGATGTTAGCTCGTCTATTTTTAGTATTCCCCTAGGTTTGCACACGAATTTGCATGTCCCATCCTTTAAGAATTCTCTCCTCCTTGGGCTTACACTGTAGGTCTTCATGGAGCCAAGATTTGCTATGGACTATTTCACGGATAAGCTTCTTAACCCTCTCCCATGTAATGGTGGTAGGGGCTGGTTTTGAGTGGAAGATTCTCTTGTTTCTCTCTTTCCAAATTTCCCATAAGGTGAAGCCCGGAAGCAACTGCCAGATGCATTGGAGAATTGAATTTTGGAAGGAGATTGTTTCCCAATTAGCTAGGGTATCCCTGATGCTTCCTCGATTTATCTAGGAGCGTCGCATGGCTTGGGCTCCCCAATCCCAGATCTGTCGACTGTAGTGGCAGTTGTTGAGGAGATGTTCCATGGTTTCCTCACTTTGTTGGCAAAGGGTACATCTGGAGGGACCTATAAATCGTTTCTTTAGAAGATTGTCCCAGGTGAGGATATGGTTTTGTGCTGTGAGCCAAAGAAAAAAAGAAACCTTGGGCCAGAGTATTGATTTCCAGACTTTTCTCTAGATAATTTTGGGGATTTGGTTTTGGTAGTTTCCCTGTAGGTAGTATGCTTCACTGACCAAGAAGATGCCTGTTGTGGAGTGGCCCCATCGGAGTATGTTCGATCCCTCTTTGATTGGAATTTTCCGGTGTAGTACACAATTCTGCCAGGGTAGAAGGTTGATATCCTCCGTGATCTGTAATTCTGTTCGCCTTGTTTTCCACTGTCTCCAAGGTTGTCTTTTGTGAGTTGGAATGCAAAAGTATTTAACAGTTCTGAAGATATTCTACTGTAATCGATTTTTGAGAGGGTTGAGACTTTCTAGGTCACTGAGAGGGGGTAGTTGTTTCCAAGAGTCCTACCAGAAGAGTGCACTTTCATCATTTCTCACTTCCCAGAAAGCATGCTTCTGAATCAGGGGGCGATTTTGCCAGGAAGTGTTCCATATGTTGGATCCTTGTATCTGTTCATTGAATCTAATTAGTTGGTCAAGCTGTGTGTTCGGGGCATACTTTTGTTTCCAAATTTGTGCCTAGAGCTCTTTCGGATGCTGCAGCCACCTCCACCACATCTTGGCTCCCATGACCTGGTTAAGTTTTCCCGGATCCCGAATTCCCAGCCCTCCGAATTTTTTGGGTTTACAAAGTTTATCCCATCCAACTAAAGCCCACTTTGTATTATTTTGGTGTCTCTGCCACAGGAAATTTCTTTGGAGACTCCTGATAGCCTTGATGACCAAGATGGGTGCTTCCAGAGCAGTAAATAGGTAAGTTGGCAGAGCTTGCAGGATTGACTTGAGCAGGACCAGTCTGGCAGCAATGTTCAAAAGTCTAAAGGTCTAGTTGTTCAACCTGTTGGCTATAGACAAGAGCAAGCTATCCCATGAAATGGATCATGTTGGCTCTCCAGTTAGGGGAATGCCTAAGTAGATGGAAGGGAGGGAACTTTTGGAAATGTCTAGAAGTCTTGAAAGGTGATTTTGAACCAAGGCTAGCATGTTGAAAAAATAGAGCTTGGATTTGTCCAAGTTTAGTAGCATGCTTGAGGCTTTAGAAAAGTCAGAGAGAATTGAGTTGAGCTTGGTGGCTTCTCTGACCGTGGGGGTGTTCATGAGAAGGGTGTCGTCGAAAAACTGGCTATGCGAGGGCGCCAGGTGAAGGTTGTGAAGTGGCAGCCCAGTAAGGGAACCCTCAAGAACCGCTGCTTTGAGGTAGTGGCCTAAACCTTCTGCCATGATTACAAAGAGAAAAGGGGAGAGAGGATCACCTTGCCTAATTCCCCTGGTGGAATGGAATGGCCAGGAGGGTGTGCAGTTGACAAGAATGGAAAAGAAAGAAGAGGAGGTAATCTTGAGAACCCAGTTGACCCAGGGTTTATTGAAGCCAAAGGATTTCAGTATAGAACACAAGTATTGCCAGCTTAATCTGTTGAAAGCTTTTGAGAGATCGAGTTTGATAAGCATACCTAGTGTTGTTGGCAAATATTGAACAAGCAACAAATACGTGTTGATGGTTGTTTTCATTAATGGCAACAGTGGAGATGGCAGGATAAGAAGGATAAAACCCCTTGGGGATTCGGACGTAAAATCTCAGGAGGAACAACATTGAAGAAAACACGCGCAGCAAGAGTTTACAGAGAAGAAGGAAGACATAGATCCAGTGACCGTTGGATCCCATCCAAATTTCCCGAAAGGCCGACAACCGTCAGATCTGCAGAAGTTGCGAGGGAGATAAGCCATCGGAGATTCGGGGATCGGGATTTCAATATGCAAAGTTCACTCGACAACGAAAACCCCGAAATCGCGATATGTGATTTCGCGATTTGATCGCAACCGTTAAAAGCAAGCTTGAGATATGGACCATTGATCTCCGTCATCGGAGAATCGGGGATCGGGAATTCTATAGACATGTGTATGATGACATCTAAAATGCCGAAACCCCGATGAGAGGCTTGACCGAGGTCTTATGTTGACGGTCACATGGACCATTGTGTAGCCG
>WSFP011412333.1:0-24354 GCA_009831015.1 Picea engelmannii | reverse complement strand
CTCGAGGAGATTGAACGATCCAGTGACCAGGAAGTCATTGGAACCTGTCGAGGTAGGGGGTCTGCATCAGGTGGTATCAGAGCCGAGATTAAGTTTGTTTGTAGACATCAGAAAAAAGGAGAAAGGAGGAAGTTGATACTATTTTTGGTATCAAGGAAATTTGATTTATGTTCGAAGGTGATGCAGTAAAATCATGCCACCCAGAAGGCATAGAACGAATGCAGAAATGGAAGAAGAAATGAGGCGACTCTGAATGAGGTTGGACGCCATGGAAACAACATACGGGAGAAGAACAAATTGTTGATACACATAAGCATGTGGAAGAAGAAGCAGCAAAAGGAGGGAGGAACCTCATGATGAGGAAAAATCTTCTCTAACCTGAAAAGGAACCAGAGGAACCAGTTCAGCAAACAAGCCTGTTCGGAACTGCTTGCAAGTCAAAAGACAGAGTTTGCAAAGTAATCATAGACAGTGGGAGCACTGACAATATAGTATCCACAGAGATGGTGGAGAAGATGGAATTGAAGACAACTGCACATCCAAATCCATACAAGGTATCGTGGTTGCAGAAAGGACATCAAGTCATGGTAAGTAACCAATGCCAAGTTGAATTTAAAATAGGAAGTTACAAAGATGAAATATTGTGTGATGTAATTCCTATGGATGTTTGTCATATTTTATTGGGGAGGCCATGGCAGTATGACCGAAAGGTTATTCATGATGGGAGAAAGAATACCTATACCCTAGAAAATAATGGTAGAACACATATGTTGCGACCCATAGAAGACAAAGAGAAAAAGAGAGAAGATATTTCAAGCATACTTCTCATGAGTGGGAAGGAGCTCTTAAAAGAAGTCAAGAAGGAGAAAGAAATGCATTTTTTTGTTGTGAGGAAGCCTAGATTTATCCTTACGAATACTTTTGTAGAAGACTTGCCTATAGAAATCCAGGAACTATAGGATAAATTTGTTGGTATAGTTGTGGATGAGTTACCACACTCAGTACCACCCATTAGGATCATAAGCCATCGTATTGACCTTATTACAGGAGCTAGGTTACCAAACAAAGCAACTTATAGGTTGACACCTAGAGAGAATGAGGAAGTCAAAAATCAAGTCCAGGAGTTGTTGGATAAGGGGTTAGACAGGGAAAGCCTAAGTCCATGTGTAGTACCGATTGTATTAAGTCCAAAGAAATATGGCGGATGGAGGATGTGTACAAATTCCCAAGCCATCAACAAGATAACCATTAGATACAGATTTCCTTTACCGAGGA
Organism: Picea engelmannii; assembly: GCA_009831015.1. Lineage (NCBI taxonomy): Eukaryota > Viridiplantae > Streptophyta > Pinopsida > Pinales > Pinaceae > Picea > Picea engelmannii. The sequence continues at coordinate 23,079 of WSFP011412333.1, read as the reverse complement.
TGGATGATTTGATGGATTTTTGAGTGGAGCAAGTTATTTTTCCAAGATAGACTTGAAGAATAGATATCATCAAATCCGAATGAGAGAGGGAGATGAATGGAAAACAACATTCAAGACAAATGAAGGATTGTTTGAATGGTTGGTCATGTCATTTGGGTTGAACAATGCACCAAGCACATTTATGAGATTGATGAATGAAGTGATTAAAGACTTCAAAGGAAAATTTTTCATAGTATATCTAGATGATATACTAATCTTCAGCAAGACAAAGGAAGAACACATAAGACATCTGGCATTAGTGATGGAAAGGTTGGAGCAAGAGAAATTGATGATAAATCTGAAGAAGAGTTATATTTTGAAGAAGGAGCTCATATATTTGGGTTTCATAATCTCTTCAAATGAATTGAATATGGACCCAAAAAAAGTGAGAGTGATTAGAGAATGGCCATCACCAAGAAACACATTTGAGGTAAGAAGTTTTCATGGGTTAGCGATATTTTACAGAAAATTTATCTGAAATTTTAGTGGCATATGTGCACCCATGTTGGACACTGTGAAGAAGAAACACAAGTCCTTTAGTTGGACAGAGGAAGCTGAAAGAAGTTTCAAAGTGTTGAAAGAGAAGATCACAGAGCAGCCAATTCTGGTCTTACCAGATTTTGGAAAAACATTTCAGATGAGATGTGACGCAATCGGATTAGCTATTGGAGCAGTCTTGAGTCAGGAAAATAGACCAGTTGCTTATTTCAGCGAGAAATTGAATGATTCCAAGCAAAATTATTCCACATATGACAAGGAATTTTATGCGGTGATTCAAGCATTGAAAAAATGGAGGCACTATCTAATTCCTAAAGAATTTGTCTTGTACAGTGACAATCAAGCTTTGCAATTTATTACTAGGTAAGAAAAGTTGAATCAAAAACATGCAAAATGTGTAGAATTCATGCAGAATTTTACTTTTGTTATCAAACACATTTCTGGAACTTCTAAGAAAGTCGCAAATGCTTTGAGCAGAAGGAGTTTGATTGTACAGGAATTCTAGGTGGAGACCTTGGGGTTCGAACACCTCAAGGAGATGTATAAAAAAGATGTAGATTTCAAAGAAGCTTACGAGGCATGAAAGAATCCTTTATTGGGAGATAGAAGCCCATGGAATGAATATTTGATTCAGGATGGATTATTGTTCAAGGGGAGCCAATTATGCATTATGAAGTGCTCAATGAGAGACAACCTACTAAAAGAGAAACATAGTGGAGGTTTAGATGGACACTTTGGTCACGATAAGACATTTGCACAACTGAGAAATTTGTATTATTGGTCGAGCATGAGAGTGGAAGTGAAGAAGTTTGTAAACAAATGCAGAATTTGTCAATATGCAAAAGGAAGACAACAAAACGCTAGTTTGTATCATCCATTACCAATTCCAGAGAGGTCGTGGGATGCAATCAGTATGGATTTTGTTTTGGGATTGCCTAAAACTCAAAAAGGGAGTGATTCCATATTTGTTTTGGTAGACAGATTCTCAAAAATGGCACATTTCATACCATGCCAGAAGACAAGCGATGCCACACACATCGCCAATTTTGTTTTCAAAGAAGTAGTGAGACTACATGGATTGCCAAGGAGCACAGTTTCAGACAGGGACACCAAATTTGTAGGAAACTTTTGGAGGACTCTATAGAAGAGGCTAGGGACGAACTTATCCTTTAGTTCAGTATATCACCCTCGGACATATGGACAGACTGAAGTAGTAAACAGGAGTCTAGGAAACTTGTTGAGAAGTTTAGTCACTGACCAAGGTCGACAATGGGATCAGATTCTGGCACAGGCAGAATTTGCATTCAACAATTCAATGAACAGGAGCACAGGAAAAATTCCATTTGAAATTGTGTATGGTATATAGCCAAGATGGATTACAGAGTTGATATATTTGAGTCAGGATGAATTCAGAAGTACTGGAGCAAAGGATTTTTCAACAAAAATGCAGAAACTCCATGACAAAGTCAGAGAGAAGTTACAAGACAGTAGTCAGAAATACAAGAGAAGAGTTGATCAAAGGAGAAGAGAAGTTCAAATCGAAGTTGGAGATGAAGTTTTATCTCATTTGAAAAAAGAGAGATTCCCAAGGGGAACGTACAACAAGTTAAAGATGAAAAATATAGGACCATGGAGGATTCTCAGAAAATTCACAGCCAATTCTTATGAGATTGAGCTGCCAGAAAATGTTGGGATATCGCTGATATTCAATGTTGCAGACTTGTATCCTTACAGGAGATATGAAGCAGGAGAATCAGATGATCAGAAAGAAATTTAGTGGGAAGAGCAATTGCCCACAGCAGAAAAACCTTAGATGGAGAAAATTATCGAATAGAAGGATGGAAAGAAAACCATGCAGAAGACATATCCTGAATACTTAGTGAAGTGGAAAGGTCATCCAATGGAAGATGCAAGTTGGGTCACAAGACCTGATATTTTGAAGCATGGAACGACAGTGCAGGAGCTCATGAACAGGAGTCCATGAAAAATTTTAAACAAAGGAGTATGATGAAGGAGCATCGACTTCAAAGTCAATAGCGCATGCATGGAGGCAAACAGAGGACATCTCAACAATGACCGAATTTTAAATCGATCAGTTAACTCATAATTTAATGGGTTGTTGAGATATTTTTGTAACAGCATTTTAAAATGTAACTTGTTTGTAAAGTCTTGAAGGACTGTAAGAAAATGCAAATATGGAGTGTTGACTCTATATGGCAACAACTAGTAGTTATTGTAATAGGACAGAGTAGGTAATAGCTTTGAAGTTGAAATGATAGATTTCAGAACAGGACAAGATAGCTCGTGGAGAAGTCCTTAGATAGTTTTTCAGTAATGCATTGTAAGATAGAGAATGTAGAAGACATAATAAAGATATCAGTAGAGCAAAGTAGAATAGCAGAAACACTATGTATTTTGTTTTCATGAATGAATAGAGCAGACAGAAGTTGTCCCAAATCCTTGGACTGGGTTCATTTCATGTGTGATTGAATGAATGTTATTATGTGTGTATGATTTGTTACAGTTCATTTCATGTATGAGTGTTCGAGAGATTAATTGTATGAGTTTGTGACAAAACTGGTTGAGTTTAAATTGTTTCTCTTTTGATACTTGTATGTAAGGTGTGCATATCGAGTGCAAGGAGTGTGTTGACTGAGTCTAGGATTGATTCAGAGAAGTTCAGAGAGAGATGTAGAGAAAATCAGATCAGGTGCAAAGTGTGCATAGCGTCAAGGAGCCAACAAGCTTCGAAGAACCAGTGCAGAAGAATGTTAGGTGGGAGAGAAGCATTTTCTTGGCAAGAAAATCCTTCGAACTTTGTTATTCAAAATCCCGAGAACGCAAGATGTGTGTGGGAGATCGAAATCCTTCCAAGGGATAAATCTCAAAAGAGATATAACTTTCTACAAGTGTTAGCGGGATCCAGGAGTTGGAGTCGCAAGAGGGGCGAAGATCAAGTCTCTGAACCCTGAGAAATCTTCTAAGTATGGGAGAAGGTGGAAGTTCAGGAGAGAAGGTTCAGTGGTCATAGATCAATGGTCGTAGATCAGTTGCAAGGAATATCTGGACCATGGAATCCATGTCTAGGAAGCGAGAAGTAAGCGCAGGAGGAAAACATATCTACCGTCAGATCTGGCATGTGAACCAATAGTCGTTGGATCCGAAGGAAGTCACACGGGGGAAGTTATGAATGCATCGCAGAGGGCATGTGGCAAGCGCACAGTGTTTCGTTGACTTGCAACTTGAAAGGGTCAAAGGGAAGTCTGTGAGGTTTCGTGAAATGTGAATTCCCAAAAGGATCATAGCCATTGACTCACTACTAGAGAAGGTCAAAGGAGCAGATTCAAGGAATCGCAAGGTCTTAACTCACGATAGGATATCAGTCATCAGATCATGAGAGAAAAGTGACCGTCGATCTGGGTGAAGGAAATATCGAAGCTTTGGGGATTAGGATTTGAAAGGTAAGTGTGGGGGTTCAGCTTCAATCTCGCAAAACGCAAAGTCCCGACACGCTCATAGGAGTAGCCCCAGGTCATAGGTAAGGTTCACCTGGACGAAGACCAAAGGGAGAGCTAAGGAACATTAGCTCGTTTCGGAACTCGGGGATTGGAGAGTTAGAGTGGACTCATATGTGGAAGTCCTGAGGTCGTGAAATGTGATGAGCCTTTATGGGATTAGTTGGTGGTCATAGGTGGTGGTCACGTGGGGAAATATTTGAGGGGAGCTAACCAGCGCTCAACCCTCATCAAGAATTGGCTATCAAGAGGATTGAAGAGGCTCATTCCAAGGAATCTTGATACACAAACTCGTGATACGCCTTTTGCATAGGCATGCGGTCACAGCTCATGACCACGTGGACTAGAAGCTCGCGCTTGGGTTCTTAGTCACGCAGGTGGAGTTTTGTTAGAGGACCTGTGGATTTGAGGAGTGAAAGTTCCAGCAGGGACCAGAGAACTGTCCCAGATCAAGTAGATTGAACGATCCAGTGACCGGGAGGTCAACAGACCCTACCGAGGTAGGGTGTATGCATCACAGAGCCTGATCAATTTCATCATTCTATACTGAATAGTCGACTATCTAGCCATTGATGTCATCTTGACCATATTCAAGGATGTTGTAAAACTTTCCCAAAGACAATGCCTTAAAAATATCAACCTTTTTATCGAAGTCTTTCTTACTTAACGGCAAGGAGTTGACGATTAAGTTGGGGTCTTGGAAGTCGTTGGTCCTTCTGTCTAAGTTTATTCTGGATAGCTTTGTCAATAAGTTTTCTTTCTTTGATATGGCTTGTTCACATGACTGGACAATGAGATGCAGGTTCTTCACTTTTCTTTCCAGCATGCATTTAATTGACCAATCTAGTTTTTGGATGGGAGATCTTGTTGTATTTTTATTGTTTCTATCATGTTGTTGAAAATGGTGACAAAAGGAAGGACCGTGTTTAAATAGAAATGTTCTTCATATTTTAACTCCGCCTGCAAGTGTTCGAGAAAATTATGTGCCCTCGTTCCAAGGGAAGTCATGGTTTGTGATGTTTCTCACGCCTCAGTAACCAATTCCATTCTTTTCTTGATTTTATTCTCCACATATCCTCTACACAATGCGAGGAGGTTGGAGGATCATTTTAAATTGGCTGAAGGGGTGGAAGGCATGGATATTGCCAAAGGATTGGCAAGCAATGGCATAGGAATCAAAGCATCTTCCAATTCCTTGACCCAGTCCTTTAGTCTGGAATTCTCGGCCTCAATGCCTCCAATGGAATCATCAAGTGCATCTGCGGTCGCTATGTGAAGTTGACAGGTTTTGGATGGCCGCATCTTCACAAGGTTAACCTCTGAATGGGATTTTCCTTTCTTATTTTTTACATCTTTTTTTTCAATAATCAAATTTTTGGACTGGCTGTCAAAAATAGCGCTCTGGAACACGAAGGATTCATCTTCGTCAAAAATTTTGGTATCAGATATGTCCATTGGATGACTATGTTGTATTACGTCTTCGGGTTAATCAAGGTAGTGGAATACACTATCCAGATCAGGCTCAAGTTCCATGTTCTCACTCTGAATTTTGGGCTCTTCCACTTGTCCCGCAATTTTTTTTCTCTTCTTGTCTATTGGAAGCTTGTGAGAACTATCAATTTTAGGGTGAGGACGGTCATTATATCCTCCTTCGTTTGGAGAGCTCTGAGTTGCTTTGTTGTCATGGGCCATCGGAGTGATGCTCCAAGATGTCGTACTTTTGGGAGTGTTATTCGTCGATTGAACACTCTTCTCACCAGGGCCTTTTCCCTATTGCTTGTACAATTCAGTGTTGCTTTGCACTGTGTCTAGGTCATCAACATCAGAAGTAGGAGCGTTGTCTCCAGTGTCTCTATTTTCGGTCAGGTGTTTTTTGAAAAAACAATTGTCGAAGCCAAGTGTTTGTAAATGTTGTAAAAAAAAATTATTGGGGTCGAACCCTCTTAGGATTTCAGCATATCTTAGGTTCAAGTTGCTAGAATGGGATGCAAATTCATCAATTTTGTTGACGTTCCTCAACATGAAGTCACCGACTTTCCAAGGCAGAGGAATGAACTGTTTTTTTCTCTTCTCTTGGAATAGATGCAACTAGTAGTTGTATTTCCTTTCTACTTCTATAACAAATGTTATGTCTGTAATGTGACATGGAAGGAGAGAAGATTTTTCCCTAGAGCCAAAAATCCTTATCACAGTGTAATTATCCATATGTTCAAGTGTCCCCTTCCTTTCCAAAAAACTGGTTGCTTGTTCAGATATGTGGGGAGCATCTTTTCCTAACAACAAAACTTTGAAAAAATACATGAAGCCATTAAAAACCTCATAAAAATAGTGGGAGGCCTTGTGTTTCCACAAGGCCTGGTACCAAAACATTACTGGGTCGAATTCCCATTTGATCTTCTTGGACAGAAACAGTTTTGGAAACTGGCATCAATGTGCTGTCGCAAAAACTAAATAGGATGACATATAAAATGTATTCTCCTTTTTGAAGCTTGACAATTGGGAACACATTTCATGGGAAATTAGCTTGCCCCAATAAAAAATGGCTTGTTCCTTGACTGTGAAATACAAAATATAAAGAGCCATCCGGGAAATAGTTGTTGTGGACTCTTGTCTCGTTATTCTTGTAAACAGCTAGGCAATTTCCTGGAATGGATTTCTAAATGAACTAACCTACAAGATTGTGATATCTTCAGGAACTACCATCGGGTCTTCCAAGAGATCGGGAAAGAGATCCAACCCATTATTATTCTTTGTTATGAACTGCTTGGAATCTTCTCCTTTGAACATCAATGTTGGCTCTAGCAATATTAACATCCGGTGGAAGAACTGAGGTGACAAAGAAACAGAAGAGCAGTCCCGCAGTGGAATAATTATTTTGTCTGAAATAAACTTATCGGCGCACCAAGAGACCAGCTCCTTACAGTCAAAAACTTTAGGGACACGGCCTGCACGAGAAATCCCAGAGGTCCAAATTACTTCATTCTGGGCGACAGGGGATGAGTAATAAGAATATGCCCTAGACCATTGGAAGTTTTGGTCCTCGCGCCCGAAGATGTTCATTGTGTCTCCACAGAACTGTTGTCGAGTTGATGCCATAGGTTTATGAGAACATTAATTTTCTCCAGACGATGGATGAAATGAACAGTTGGAGGCAATAATATAACTCTCCACAAATGTTGGTTCAATGCTTATGAATGGGAAATCTCCTTGAACCTTTCGATGATTAATGACAATATGTATGGGTGTTGCATGATGAATTATTAGCAGTAAAGCTTACTTATTGTGTATTTAGAAGTGTGAAGGTGGCGGGTATGAAGAAGAGCAATTAAGGATTGGAGGTTTCGTGAACATTCCAAGCCGACGACGTGCGAACGACATTTCATGATTTTGAAATCAACACTCAGAAGGGATAATATAACCCTCCACAAATCTTGGTTTAATGTGTATTAATAGGAGATCTCCTCGAGCCTTTCGCCCATCAATGAAAATCTATACATTTCCTTCATGATGAGTTGTTAGAATTAAATGTCACTAATTGCATATTTAGAAACCAGATATATATATATATATATATATATATAAACATTTTTTTATTATAGACAAGTGTGAAGGTCACGGAGACGGGGAAGAGCAAGGAAAAAATGGCAAGGTCTGAAAAGCGGTCAGACGGGATTCAAAATAGGGTTACGGGGGATAATCAAGAGAGGTGAGTGTCCAATGGTCAAATTTTATGTATCGGAATTTTTGAGTGCAAAACATGTAAAACGGAAGAGAGCGTGATGGGGCAGTTCAGCGACTAGTTTGTATATTTGCATAATTCCGGGAAAGTGGCTAAGTATGAAATAGGGAAACGTTCGATCGAACTCGTTTTTAGAATTGAGGATTGAATATTTTGTGAACAGACCAACCCGACGATGTGCAAATGACATTCCATGATGTTTGAAATTAACACTTGGAAGGGATAATATAACCATCCGAAAATTTTGGTTTTATGCGTATTAATGGGAGATCTCCTCAAATCCCAGTTTAGCATTAACGCTTGATAATTGCATACTTAGAAATAAGATCTTATATATAATTTCTAATTTCTAATTGCAAAGGGCGCGGGCACAAGAAACAGCGATTAGGAATTGGATATTTCTTGAATCCGCCAACCCGACGATCCGCGAAAGAAATTTGAAGAAATGGTGAAGTATGGAAAGCGGACGGACATGCTTCAAAATAGGGTGACAATAGTTCCACAAGAGACGTGAGGACCTGACGATCAAAATGTATGCCTCGGAAGTTTTTAGTGCAAAATGTGTACCACGAAAGAGGGCATGATAGGTATATTATAATATGGAAGACGGTATGATGTGAGTCCGGTTGTAAATTTGTATATTGCAGAAGTAAGGGTATTGTTTGTAGGTCATGGAACAATAGAAGTGAAATATAGAGCCCACCTACCCAGGAATCTGCGGTCGGAGAAATGGCTAGGTATGGAATGGGGAAGCGGATGGTTGGTGTCACGATATAAAAGCACGAGTGTAAAAGTGAACCCATAATTTTGCCTACCCACGCAGCTAAACATTTTTGGAAAAACGAATAAGTGACGCGAAATATAAAGTTTAGGGAAAAGAGAAACGGATATTTGGTTAAGTATAGAAGACGGAAGAGAAGGGTTAATATATTCAGATTTGTAATAGATATCCTATTTCCTGGAAAGATCTTTTATGCATGTTTCTAGAGAAGTTATATACTTATTGCATATACTTGGAAAGAAGTGCGAAGGTGGCGGGCACAGAAAACAACAACTAGGAATTGGAAATTGTCTACGATCCATGAAAGAGATTGCAAGAAATGGCCATGGAAAGCGATCGGATGGGTTTCAAAATAGGTTGACAAGGGTTCTCGAGGAAACATGAGGCCCTGATAGTCAAATTGTATTGATCGAACTTTTGAGTGCATTATGTGTAACATGAAAGAGGGGCTAATGTAGGAATCTAGAAGACAGGCTCCAAGATAGGCTAGCAAGGGTTCCTAACGAGACATGAGGGCCCGACGGTCAAATTGTATTGATTAGAAATTTTGAGTGTGTACTGTGTAACATGGAACATGGGTTGATGTAGGAGTTGTGAACCTGCAAGTCCACCAACCCACCCAGCTAGACATTTTCGAAAAAACGACTAAGTGAAGAGAAAGATAAAGTACAAGGAAAAGAGAAATGAGAATTTGGTTAAGTATAGAAGACAAAAAAGAAGGGATAATATATTCACATCTGTAATAGATATTCCATTTCCTAGCAAGGTCCTTTCTACATGTTTCTGGATAAGTTATATACTTATTGCATATACTTGGAAAGAAGTGCAAAGGTGGCAGGCACAGAAAACAATGACTAGGAATTGGAAATTGTCTGAACCCACCAACCCGACGATCCGCCAAAGAGATGGCAAGAAATGGTCATGGAAAGCGGTCAGGTGGGCATCAAAATAGGATGACAAGGATCCTGGAGGAGACATGAGGGACCAATGGTCAAATTGTATTGATCGGAAATTTTCAGTGCATATTGTGTAACATGGAAGAGGGTGATGTAGGAGTCTGGAAGTCAATTTGTATATCTTGGAAGCGGGGGGGGTTGTTTGCAGGTCAAGGAACACTGGAAATGTAGTCCGCGTCTCCAGGAATATGCAAGCGAAAAAAGATGAGTAAGTATGTAATTAGAGGCGTGAAAGAGATTCCAAGAAATGGTGAAATATGGAAAGCGGACGCAGGGTCTTCAAAATGGGGTGACAATAGTTCCCCAGAAGACGTGAGGACCCGAAGGTCAAATTTTAGGTCTCTAAACTTTCGTGTAAAAACTGTGTATCATGGAAGAGGGTATGATGTGGGAGTGCAGCAACAAATTTGTATATCGCAGAGGTTCGAGTGTTGTTTGCAGGCCACGGAACAATGAAAGTACAATATAGAGCCTGCCTGCCCAGAAATTCACGATTTGAAGTGTGCCTAGGCATCGAATGGCTAGTGGTTGGTCGGAGTCACATTTTCATAAAAATGACTAAGTAATGAGAAAGAGAAAGAAGAGGGGAAAAGAAATGACAATTTGGTCAAGTATAGAAGAGGGAAAATAAGGTCCAATATATTCAAATCTACAATAGATATTCCATTTCCTGGCAAGATCTTTTATGTATGTTGTTGGAGAAGTTGTATACATATTGCATATAATTGAAAATAAATCTAAAGGTAGTGAGCACAGGAAATAGCAACTAGAAATTTGAAATTTTATGAACCCATGAACTCGACGATCCGCCAAAGATATGTCAAGAAATGGTCAAGTGTGGAAAGCAGTCAGACGGGCATCAAAATAGGGTGACAGGTTCCCGAGGAGTTGTAAGGCCTTGACTGTCGAATTGTATATATCGGAACATTTTGATGCAAAATGTGTAACACGGAAGAGGGGATGATGTGGGATTCCAGAAGTAAATCTGCATATCGCAGAATCTGGAGTCTTGTTTGTAGGTCATGGAACAATGGAAAGTGCAATTTAGACAAAGGGGAAGTGCTCGGTCGAAACGCGTGAATCTGCCAACCCGCGCAACAAGACATTTTTAGACAAAACGACTAAGTAACTAGAAAGAGAAACTATAGGGGATAAAAGAGTGGGAAAATAGAAAGGCAGAGGGCAATTTTCGTAAGCGCGAATTGGTTTCAAACAGGCCCCATTGTTGCAAAACCATCATTTTCTAGTAATTGTCAGCAAATGCTTTGTTGAAGATTAGATTGTATTGCAACTTGTGGGAGTAAGTGTGTTCTTGATACATTCTTCCATGACTATAAATTATTAACTTAAGTATTAAACTTATTGCATTATGGTTTGTTAGCATTAAAGGTTAATAATTGCGTGTCTAGATACAAGAATGACGATCGTGCTGCAACATTGTGATTTGGTATTGTTATGTTCTATCTGGATTACGAATAGAATTGAACATTGGTTTGAAACTGTCTGAAATTCATTTTTTGTTTCCATAAAATCCTGATGGATCGACATAGTGCATTGTCATATAATTGTTAGATGCTCCATTTTAGAACAAATTACCTAATAAAATAAAATACCGAAGAACTATGAGACTACCGAACCATGCCAATGAGAAGATGTGTTAAATCCATAAAAGAAGCAGCAACCAAGACTCCAAGGAAAAAAATGTAATAGTAAATCCATTAAAAAAAATTAACATTGAGAATTGTATATCTATCCTTAGAAATTGGACCGAGTTCTTTGGGCCAAAACATTGAACATATCTATCGTAAACACAGGCACAAGATCTGCAACATGCAGGAGCCATCGAGATGCTCTTCAATATGCATACAAAATTGATTACCATGCTTTTGTTTTTAGGAAATCCTTGCAGACTTATCCTCGATGGATCATCCTATGGTAAAATTGATACTTCTCATAAGATTCTCGTGAGGAAGAAGGTGAAAAATGTTGCAAAGAAAACAGAATATCCCTTAACTAAAAGCTAGGACACACCTAGAAACCGCCTCACCACAGTCGAAAACTTCATGGACACGGGTTGCACGTGAAATTCCAGAGGCCCAAATTAGTCCATTCTAGGTGGAAGGAGATGAATAGTAGGAATATGCCTTGCACCAATGGGAGTTATGGTCCTCATTCCCTAAGATGTTGATTGTATATCCAGAAAACAGGGCAGTGGTCCCGCAATTGAATATTTTTTTGGCTTGAAATATATCTCTAGGAGCATCAACAGATCATTTCCTTATAGTGAAAGAATTTTGCCCAAAACGGACTAATTTGGACCTCTGGAATTCCTACTTTTGAGCTGCAAAGCGACTATTTCATCCAACGTCGGTTTATTTTCTGGAACTCCTTCTTTTGGTGTTGTCAAGACTGTTGTCGTCGAGACAGGAAGTACCGCCCGTTATGGTTGATTTCAATTTGGGCACAGCAGTGGGAACAGTCTTTGCATTGCCATCATCCATTGTTGTATCATTGTCCATCATATCATCTTCTTCCAGCTTGAAATCCATCGCATCAACCTTTGCACCATCCATCAATGCAACTGGGTAGGTTTTCTAAGCAGGAATGGTTGCCTTGGAATTCTTTGTCTTGAAATATATCTCTCGGTGCACCAACGGACCATCTCCTTTTTTGATCCTGGGCAGAGGAATATGAGTAGTAAGAATATGCCATGGAATACTAGAACCTCTGGCCATCATGCCTAAAGTTGTTTGTTTTATCTGGACAGAACTGCTGCCATAAGTTAACGAGAATTTATGTTTTCTCCAGACGATGTTTGAAATGAAAATTGGGGAGGGACAATATGACCCTCCACAAATCTTAGTTTAATGTGTATCAATGGAATATCTCCTCTAGCCTTTCGTTGATCAATGAAAATCTCCAAGTTTCGTGCGTAATGAGTTGTTACCATTAAATCTTACTAATTGCATATTTAGAAAAAAGTGTGAAGGTGGAGGTGGCGGTGACGGCAAAGAGCGATTAAGAATTAGAGATTTATTAAAAGCGTCAACCGACCAACGCACAAAAGAGATTGCATCATGTTTGAAATGAATACTTGGAAAGGATAACACTCTTCTCCTCAAATATTTTTTTAATTCGTATTAATGAAAAATCTTCTCCGACCTTCCAGACATTAATAACAATCTTAACAGTTCTTGCACGATGAACTACTAGCATTAAAGATTAATAATTGCATATCTAGAAAGAAGTATGAAGGTAGTGGGGATGGCAAAGAGAGACCAAGCATTGTACATTTCTTCCACTTGCCAACCCACGAAACAGATTCCAAGAAATGCCCAAGTATGGAAAGCGGTCGGATGAGTTACAAAAAAAAGGGTCACAAGATATAACTAGGAGACTTGAGGGGCCGATGGTCAAATTGTATGTCACAATGAAAGATATCGGCCATCAATTTGTATATCGTGGAATTTCAGGTGTTATTTGTACGTAGGGGAATAGTGGAAGTGCAATATTGAGTAATCAATTTGTATATTGTGGAACTTCGGGTGCTGTAAATAAAAACATGAGACATTCGGAAAAAGGACACATTTGGAAAAAGGACCAAGTAAATAGAAAGCAAAAGAAAACGAGATGAAGGGGATTTTTTTTGCTAATTTGTAGATCGCGGAAGTCTAGGTGTTCTTTGCAGGCGGCGGAACAATGGAAACGCAATGTTGAACCCGCGTATCCGGGAACCCACGATTCAAAAATTTTGTTCAATATGAAACTGTAAGTGGTCGGTCGAGCTGGTGATATAAAAGTAAAATGGAAATCTGAAGATGTGAATCCGCCAACTCCCGCACCTAGAAACTTTCCAAAAAACGAGTAAGTAACCAGAAAGGGAAAGCAGAGTGAAAAAATAAAGTGGATGGCAATTTTCGGAAGCGGGAATTGGTGTAAGAAAGCCCCATTGATGTATTAACAGTAACTATGAAGTGAATTAAACATGTTAATAGGTTATTCAATCAAGGAATAGATACAACGAGCAATTTTTATAGTTTCCAGGATCTGTTTGTATAAGAGAAGCATCGAAAAGTTACAAGAAGATCAATTTTGGGATGTTTAAGTAAAGTTTTTGTACTGTTAGCTTCACCGCAAGTATAACAATGACGAATTTTAATTTTAATGTCCTCTCATTCATATGGTAGTTCCATTAGACTTCGCATAGTATATAATCTTTTATTTCAAATTATTCCAAGGAATTAATTTTGCTAAGTTCATTGATCAAGGAAAAGTGCTAAAAAATGAGATAAAGGGGAATTTGTTTGCTAATTTGTAGATCGTGGAAGTTTGGGTGTTGTTTGCAGGCGGCGGAACAATGGAAACACAATGTTGAACCTGCCTATTCGGGAACCCGCAATCCAAAAAGTCTGTACAATATGAAACAGGGAAGCGGTCAATCGGGCTGGTGATATAAAAGTAAGTAGAAATCTGAAGACGTGAATCCGCCAACTACCACACCTAGACATTTTTCGAAAAAATGAGTAAGTAACCAGAAATGGAAAGTAGATGGAAAAAAAGAAAGGGGATGGAAATTTTTGGAAGCGGGAATTGGTGAAAGAAAGCCTCATTGATGGTCTTAATAGTAACTATGAAGTGCATTAAACATGTGAACAAGTTCTTCAATCAAGGAATAGATACAGTGAGCCATACTAATAGTTTCCAAGATTTGTTTGTATAAGAGAAGCGTTGAAGAGCTACAACGAAATTAATTTTTTGATGTGTAAGTAAAGTTATTGTACTGTCAACTTCACTGCAAGTATTAACAATGATGAATTTGAATTTTCCGAAAAAATGAGTAAGTAACCAGAAATGGAAAGCATATGGGAAAAAAAAGGGGGATGGCAATTTTTGGAAGCGGGAATTGGTGTAAGAAATACCCATTGATGGTCTTAATAGTAACTATGAAGTGCATTAAACATGTGAATAGGTTCTTCAATCAAGGAATAGATACAGCGAGCCATACTTATAGTTTCCAGGATCTGTTTGTATAAGAGAAGTGTCGAAAAGCTACAAGGAAAACAATTTTGGGATGTGTAAGTAAAGTTATTGTACTGTCAGCTTCACCACAAGTATTAACAATGACGAAATTGAATTTTAATGTCCTCTCGTTGATATGGTAGTTCCATTGGACTTCTCATAGTATATATTCTTTTATTTCAAATTATTCCACGATATTAATTTTTCTAGGTTCATCGGTCAAGGAAAAGTGCTAAAAATGATATTAAGGGGAATTTGTTTGCTAATTTGTAGATTGCAAAAGTCTGAGTGTTGTTTGCAAGTGGCTCAACAATGGAAACGCAATGTTGAACCCGCCTATCTGGAAACCCGCGATCCAAAAAATTTGTTCAATATGAAACTGGGAAGCAGTCGGTCGGGTTGGTGATATAAAAGTAAGTGGAAATCTGAAGACGTGAATCCTCCAACTTCCGCACATAGACATTTTCCGAAAAATGAGTAAGTAACCAGAAACGAAAATCATAGGGGGGGGAAAAAGGGGATGGCAATTTTTGGAAGAGGGAATTGGCTTAAGAAATCCCCACTGATGGTTTTAACAACAACTATGAAGTGCATTAAACATGTGAACAGGTTCTTCAATCAAGGAATAGATACAGCGAGCCATGCTTATAGTTTCCACGATCTGTTTGTATAAGAGAAGCCTCGAAAAGCTACAAGAAAATCAATTTTGGGATGTCTAAGTAAATTTATTGTACCGTCAACTTCACCACAAGTATAACAACAACAAATTTCGATTTTAATGGCCTCTTGTTCATATGATAGTTCCATTGGACTTCACACGGTATATATTCTTTTATTTCAAATTATTCCAGGAGATTAATTTTACTAATTTCATCGAACAAGGAAAAGTGCTAAAATGAGCCACATACTACATTTGCGTCACAGATCTTATATTGAAGGGAAAAGCATGTCCTCTATAGTATTTAATATCATAGAAAAACTGCGAAGATCCTGAATGTATCATTAATTTTCCATAACGAAGCATACAACCAAGAACCAAGTAAACACCAAACAGGGTGCAAGCAAGATCCCATAAGGTTCCATAGAGCAGCATGCATCAACCTTTGCATCAAACAATTTGATATATATAAAAAACACATTGTGGAATTGGTTTTCTCTTATATCTGGTATATGTTCCCATGAGAAAATAATCGGGGCTATGGGATATGAACAAAAGTCTACCAAACAAAAAACAACACAAAACCAGCGGAGCTTCACCACTACAATCTAGCTATAACCAGATCTCAAAATGGGGAATAATAAATTTGTCGATTACTATTTTACCATTAAGAAAGATCACTATGGACATTTTCTTCTCATAGTGCAATGGTCTATCACTACCACTTTTAGCAATGCCAAATTTCCAATATTATTGGAAATTCCTGACGATTATGTCGAGATCAGCAAGTTATTTCGACGATTCAAAGTACATGCCCAAGTTATTTATAGTTGGATACTTTTTATGGGGTTTATTTTCATGCTTCCCATTTCTGGACCGAAAAATATTATGCGCGTGCAATCTCTATAGTGAGATCTGAAAATCTCAAGCTGATGTTTCAATCCATGTTGAGTCCTTTTTTTCAATTAGGGCATCGAAAAAATGCAGATACCATACCATGAATGTATAGGTGGAGACAATTTTTTCTTTTATTCGGGCACCCAAAAAAAAATACATAAATCCTATCATGGATATATAGTTGAAAACAAATTGTCCAACTTGGGCACCCAAAAAATGTGTAGGCTCCTCCATCAAAGCCACAACCAACTACCATTTTTTTTTTATTTGCACACCGAAACAAATATGCAAAATTCTTACTAGGAGATGCAAGAAAACATCAAAATAACAACATCGATTGCATTTTTAATTATATTCTCAAGTACTCGAGTCCGACAAACATTCATCTGGATGTTGAAGAAATATTACAGAGATACATGAGATATTTTTGTTTCCCTGCCAAAGCTTGATATGATTTTTTATTTATTTATTTATTTATTTTATTTATTTATTTATTACAGCTGATATGCAATATTGCATTGTCCTCATTTAAGGTAAATTTGCTATGTATCCAAAATTCGCATAGCATATAGACACTACTTGTCTTTTTCTGTAGGTATGCTTCATATGACAATTTTGCTAACCCAGGAAACACATCTTGTAACAGAGGTTGTGTAATTGTACAATGCATGGTTGTGTTGCCCATAGTTCGGATGGAAGCATTGAGGCAATGTCCATATATGTATGGAAATTTTTCACTGCATCGCAGAAAATCAATCGTATCATGACTTATCAAAGCAGAAGCAGGAGCAGGAGAGTTGCATTTCACACATACAAGCTCAAAGGGGGTCAAGTATTCATTCACTGCAACCAAAACACCTTCAACCTAGAAACGTGAGCATAGGAATTAATATATTGAACAATATAATATACAACTGCACCCCCAAAAAATAAAAATAAAATGAAGAAATTTGGTGAAGGCTATTTGTATGAGCAAAGTGAGGATGAATCTATAGATGTGTGCGCACAACAGTTGTAGAGCTAGTTAGTTAGTTTCTTCAAATCCTGTACTATGTCTTCTCGCAATTATGTTACAAATTTTGCTTGGGTTGTGTGAAATATCCTTTCTCTAACATCCATTTTCTTTGTTATATTTTTGAAGAGCATAAGTGGAAATTTCCCTTTATGCAATTGTTGTTCCATTGAAGAAAACAAATTTGAATAGGTATCGAAAAATTGCAGTTGCAACATGGAACAATGCAATATTTTTGTAACTTAACTGAGATACATGGACATGCGAAAGCAAAGGACAAAATTGGATATGGAGAATGGTACCATTCCCTTGTCGATGTTTGGCTCTCCATCTTTTATATGAAGAATTTGTTGCGAGACAAGTTTTCTCTCCAGTGTGATAGATGCGCCAATGGTTCCGATTGGGTAAATGTCGTTGCTCTGTGCAAGTTGGTTGATAGTTGTGTCCTGGACGAAACAATATTCTGAACAAATAGCGGGAATTTTTTCCATTTTCCACAATACTTGTTTCGTTGAACGAAATAATCCGATCACAATCACCTCTGTCATATACTATTTTGGGAAATATATTAAAATTTGTAATGGATATCCCATTATCTGGAAATATCTTTTTTGCATGTTTCTGGACAAGTTGTGTAGGAATAGTCAATGTGACTGTCATCATGGGATCCTTGTTTGTCATGTCAGCATGCATAATGGATCTAGATTTGTTTGCCTTGTCAAAGTAGGTGTTATAGACGACCATTATGTCCCCGATGAACACTTGTCCAGTTCGGTGGTTGTTCAAGCCCTCTATTGATAGTATTTTGAGTGTTACAAGTTTAGACCTGGCGACAATTTTTTAACAGGAAAAGTAAAGTGAATGGTAGTGTGCATTATTTTTTTTTGTTTTCTTTTTTTTCTGGCATAAATTTACAAGTAGACGCACAACTTGGATGAACTATGGAACCATATTTTTGCAACCAGACCTCTTAGTCTGCGAAACCTGTGCTATGTTCGGTGTCTCGCTTGTACTTGTTGATATTTCTTGTGAACTGCAAAGTGTGTATTGCATATGACATCAACATATTCACCATTCCATAGATGAATAAATAGTTGAGGATATTTGTATGGTAAACATACTAGGAACATAATGTATGCATATTTACCTTTGGCCTTGTCGGTCTGTTGATGTCTAGGATGACTGACTGCTCATGGCCATGTCACTAGTTCAACTTTTTCTAATGAAATCATGTGTAGATGAACATCAGAAGGACTAAACAAGCATATGCATTGTATATTTTCCATAATTGTTCTTAATATCACATGCAGGGTGGAAGGAGATGAAATACGAAATAGGGTGTCAAGGGATACTCGGGAAACATGAGGACTCGATGGTAAAATTGTATGCCTCGGATTTGTTTACTGAAAAAATGTGTAACAGTAAATAGGGCACGACGGCCAATCTTATATCACGGAACCTCAGAAGCCAAAGGCCCAATCTTGAACCCGCCAGCCCGGCACCCACAATTGACAAAGTGGGTAAGTATGGAATAAGGTAGAAAAGTGGCCATAAATTTGAACCCATGAGTTTGTCAATCTACGCACCAAGGCATTTTCGGAAAGACGACTAAGCAGAGCAATTAGAAAGCGAAATGGATAATAGAAAATGGAAAAAGTAGAAATGGGGAGGGCACAAAGGACCATTGTTGCCAAATCATCGTTTTCTAGTCTAATATTATATGCCCCCACCCACTTTATATATTTAATTTAATAGCACAGTTGGTATACATTTTCGAAGATTGTACGACAAACCCCTCTAATGTTGCATAGAAGAATTCATCTTCCTTTCCAACCAATTTGTTTCCTCCAAGGTAGCAACGTCAAATATACAATGGACATGAAGGCAAGTTAGTATGAAGAAAGACATGTAAAAGAAAGAAATATAGATCTATTTATTTCAATGTAACAGCAAACAGAATACGATTCACATGAGAATAAGAAGAAAGATACGTAGTATATACATACAGAAAAAAAGGTGCAAAGCAGTTGAACAAGTACGAAAAATACACAGACAATAAATGAAATACTCAACACTGGAATATGAAATAAGATCACAGGTATGCACCTCTACAACTCCTCATCTACATTCACACCAAAGAGTCCATCGTCCTCTCCAGCCATTCTATTTGTTTAAATGTAGCAATGTAGGAAAAATACAATGGACATGAAGGAAAGTAGTATGCAGGAAGACATGTAATGAAGATAAGTTGTTATGTAGGAAGGAACACAATATATACATACAATAAACTAGGTGAACACATATACAGACAATAAATGAAATACAAAACAACGGAATATGAAATAATAGTACAAGCATGTACCTTTGTATCTCCTCTTTCACCGTTGCAATGAAGACTCCATCATTTTCTCTAGCTATTTTGTTTGTTTGAATGTGGGAACACACAAAATACAATGAACATGAATGGAAGCTAGTATGCACCGGAGAACAAATAATATGTACATACAGTAAATGAGAATCAATGAATAGAATAAAAGATAGGCAGAAACATGAACCTTTGCTTTTCTCCATCCATGGTTGTAAATATATAAAGTTTTTCCCTACCCAAAATATATTACAAGCCACAAAATATTAAGAAATCGCATGGCCATAGCTAAATGATTTTGGTTTTCCATGGCAAAGTATCTAGATATGCTTCCAGACATGGAAATATAAGTTTGCAGTATCTTTGGTGTACATATCATATCTCAAGTACAAGACAAATTGTATCGTGGTCACACCAGTCTGTGTAGAGGATAAAGAACATGTATTGTGATATGGACACATTACACCATATATGGTTAATAAGTGTGGTTTGCACATGTTTTATTTTAACAAAAAACAGTGGATATTGCAATTGCACATGTAGTTGTCCAATTATTTCTTATGCCATTATTTTCTATCATGTCAACGCTGAAGTATCAGCAAAATTTTATAAAAGAACAGGCGCACACGAAACAAGCGTGAGATCTCTACTTTGCTAAACAAGGCAAATAACACAACCTCAATTCCACTCGCGAGTGAAAGGTCTGAACATCGTAAAGTGCCCAAAAATAAAATAAAATAAAAACAGCTCAAACTGTCGGCGCAAGACCCCAACCCTACAAAGTCGAAGTAAACAAAAGAAAACAGCAAGCACCAAACCAGTGAGAAAGCACGAATAGGCCCAACTACAGCCCCAGGTCCCCAAACTCGTAAACTTGAGCCAAACAACAACAACCAGCAATCGATAAACCAACAAACCATTGAACCAGTAAACAACATATGTATCTCCAAAGATTACCAAACTACAGCCGAAGCACGGAAGGAACCAGAAACATATGACGAGCATGCCAGTAGAAATAAGCAAACATTCTTACTTGCAAACTGCAAACACTGAACAGCAAAGAAGGAATAGAAAATGAAATTATGGCATGGAAACTTACTCTGAAACGCGCGGGTTGAATTGTGAACTAAACAACAACAAGCAACAATCGACGAACCAGTGAAGAAGAAGCACCCACTCAACCAGTAAACAATGTATGTAGCTTCAACGATGACGAAATTGCATTCTAATCCTAGAAGAAGTATGAAACATACAATGCCTATTCAACTAGTGGTGGACAACAATATTGTCCAAATTCACTGCAACATTGTATGAAAATTTTCGAGGAAAAATGTACTCTGAGAAGCCTATTTAGATAAACATTTAAGGTTGTTGGGTTGTCTAAGGGTCTTGCGGTATGCAAACATTTAAGCTGTCAGGCATGTTTTAGGACCTCACGCCATGTAAACATTTAAGTTGTTAGGCATATTCAAGCACCTCAAAAAAAGTGTCGATGATCTAAACCTTCGGTATGCAAACATTTCAATACAAATACAAAAGAATAATAATAATAGCACAAATACATTAATAAAAATAATAATAATAATAAGAAATAAATAAATAATGTTTTTAGTTCTGTAGTTCGAACAATAGAAATTATGAAAAAAATTGTAGTCAAACAAAAAAGTAATATAAAGTCAACGAATTATCGATGACTATAAACTTTGGATATCTAAATATCTAAACATTTCAATATGAATAGTACAAATAAAAAAATGTATCGCACATGATAAAACTTTGGATATGAAAACATATAATTCATTGGGAATAGCAATAAGATATCTATCATCCAATCAGATCATGATATATATGGGTTTTTTTATTATATTAAAAATAATATTTTTAGTTAGGTCGAACATTAGAAAGTAAGTAAAAAAATTTAGTTAAACGACAAACTAATATAAAGTCAATGAATTATCGATGGCTATAGTCCCTGTACGCCTTCCACATGGACTAATAAAGGACAAATGCACCTAACTAAAAGCTGCCAGTTTGTATTGAAGCTTCTGAGGACGTTGATGATGTGTGAAAGAATTTTGTTACGAATGTTGTTGATTGCTCTTGGAATTTTGTCCGTCTGAATCCCAGAATATCTGAAGAGACCCCTTCACTAGTACAATGAGTAGTTACAGTGCCAGTGATTACAGAAGAGTGCTAAGTATTTTTGGTAGATTGCACCAAGTTCAAAGGCAGCCTTTGGCTTTCAACTTCAAGCATAACATGTCACCCGGCATGGAGCCATATCAGTAGAGCAAGGTCGTAAGCTACTCATGTGTGCGGCCTGTGCCTTCCTCTACCATCATGGGAAAAACACTGTGTCGTATCAGAAAATATTTTGAGATCTCGGCATGACCGTAACTTTACCAGCAATCTAGTAAATGGACCGATTAACATATCAAGATCAATACCATATCGAAGGAACCGATTTTCCTTACCAGCAATCAGCAAACACAAATCTATTGACTGGACTGGTGGTGTTATGAAAGTAGAAAATAGGTTACGCCATAGCCTAGGGTTGCCCTCGAACTCAATATAAGCCTAAACATGAACCTCGTCTACAGGATTTGCCAACAAGGCTTCTACTTCCATGATTTCTTTGGGTTTCTCCGATCCTTGCCTTGCAGAGTCTTGTCCCTGGACGATCATGATCAGAATCACTCGAATGAAGGTGAAGGAGAGAGGGCTGTCGATTATTTTGACTGCTTACGAGCAGTTTTTCCTTCATAGTCGACTTAGGGTTTGGCCTTCATATTCGGCTTAGGGTTTGGAGTGCATAGCATCCTCAATGGCACTTCCAATGAGTTCAATGGTCAATTTCCAATACCCAAAGCGATAAACATAATGATTGGAAAGGATTCCCCATGGAAATAAATAAATAAAGACTTTTAATATGTGGGTGATATTCATATATTTTTGGTAAGTCTTAAGCAAACAATTTACAAATATCAAAAATGCATAAAAAGGTGGTCTATGTAATGTACAAGTTATCATATGAAAGAAAGGGCCTTGTTAAGTGAAAAGTGGGTGATTAACTCAAAGGAATTGAGGCATATGTCACATCAAGGAATCAATCAATTGAGTCATTTACAAAAGAATGGACATGTAAAGTTTGTCTACAATGTATATGAAGTAATAATAGTCATTGTAAAGACTCTTAGGTATGATGATGGTCGAAGAAAATTATTCGAAATTTTATTGAAAAAGGTTTTATGTTAAATGTTCAAAAAGAAGTCTCACTTTTATGAGTGTTACATGGAGGACAATAGTATAATAAAGTATGTCGGCCACAAAGTTGACTATGTCGGCCATAAAGTATCTAGCCACAAATTTGACTATGTCAGCCTTCATTCCTTTCTAGAAGAACAAGGGCTTAAGGTCTGCCCTCATCTTCGTAACTCTGGGGTGAGCCATGTAAATGGCTCTATGAGCCTCGCTCAGGATCAACATCCTCAACTCGTCGTTTGGCGGTACGTAAATCCGACCTCTAAACCTCAATAAACCATCGCTATCAAATGAATATCCCTCAAATCGTGGTACCATCATAGTGTTTTGTCCGATAAA
>WSFP011412332.1:0-24355 GCA_009831015.1 Picea engelmannii | reverse complement strand
AATAAGTCGAGGAATTTGTTGACATACTCCTCCATAGTAATTTGTCCCAGTTTGAGTTCATAAAACTCTTTAGCCTTCTCGTCGAAATACCTTTCCGACAAGTACTTCTTCCGGAAGTACTTCTCAAACTGTTTCCAAGACAATTCCTCCTCACAGACCCCTTTCATATTCTTAAGGTCTTCCCACTAGATGGAATCCTTTCCGTTCAGATTGAAAGTGGCCACCCAGGCCTTCAAATTCTCTGAAAAGTCATGGAATCTAAAATATTTCTTCAGTCCGAGTAGCCAAGCCTCAACTTCATCTCCCTTCTTTATCTCTCCATCGAAGGAGGGAGGTTTGGCCTTCCTGAATTCTTCAAATTTATGACTCTTGGAGGTCTTTTGCTTCTTATGTTTCTTTTGAGAATAGGAACTGGTCCTGCTACTGGAAGAGCCTTCTGAATCACCAGCTTCTTTCTCAGTGGAATCTACTGGTACTGGTCCTTCACCTCTGGGGTGGACCTTTCTGGATTTTCTTCTCTTAGTGTGGCCACTGACACGACCATGATTCTGCATCTCAGGTTCATGCTACATTTGTCGTTGTAGGTCGGATAAGCTCTGCAGTAGAACTACATTAATTTCGGTTTGCTTTTCTTGTTCTTTCATCATCCTTTCATTATCATCCTTGCAGCTTTGCAATTCGACCATGAGACTCCTCACAGTCTCAGCTAGGCCTGGAGGGGTTCCTATTTCTCTTCTTTCGTCAGACTCTTCATCTCTGTTGTGGGAGACTTCTCCCACCTCTTGGTGAGTCACCATTCTCTGCGTTAGTGGATTCCCACGGTTGATCGTTCACTTGATTGAAAAGACAAACGCTGAATATTAGTCAAGAGTTAAATTCATTTTTTTTATAAATGGCGCATAAATTCATAACTCTTTCACATGCACACACAGTCGGTTTTTTTTTTTTTTTTTCCAGGTTCTTAGTCCTGGGTAAGATAGTTAAGTCAGGGTTTACTCCACATAGGAGTGTTTCAAACGAGGTTTATGCGTGACTCGTGCATGAGCCCAATCAGGCCGAGTGTTGTAACCATGCTCTGATACCACTTTGTAACATACCCACTACAAGAATAATTAAAATTTTCGTTCTACCTCAAGGGACCGAATCCCCGAAGTCCTACGGGGGTCTAGTGTGTGCTAGTTCTCCCCTATTCACCTCCCTATGATCATGGGTTAGGACCACAGACCAAACAAACCAGGCGCCTTTTCGTGTTTTCGCGACCCAGCGATACCATGGGGTCCAATTTTGAAGGTAGGGTGGCGAGAGGTATTCAGAATGAAATCCTGACCGTAGATCTAGGCACACAGATTTTGGCTGTCCAGATCTACCCACAGCTTAATGAAAAAGCAATAGCTCCCTTTATTTATTCCTTAGTTCGATAGGACCACATACGTGCCTAAATGCAAGAACCTCTTACAACTCACGACCTCGCAGGTTGTGAGTCGAAGACCCTCGAATTTCCTTCACAAATCGTCGATACCCGATATCACGAAAATGGGTATAGCTCCCTTCTGTCAGCGTCCTCTGCACGTGACCGCCGACTAGGCTAAACTTTAGCTCCTCTTCACTACTCACCACTTCGTGAATTCAACGGTTGAACTCTCATACCTCCCTTATGCAATCCTCCGAGACTTGAAAGTCAGCGAAGGTTGTCCTTCCCTTCGCGCTGCTCACAACTCGCCCCTTCGCGAGTTGTAGCGCCCAGTCTTGGCACCTTCCCTTCACGAACCATCGAGAAGCGATATTCAATCCTTTCTCTCGTGTTCTCACTACTCGCGACTTTGTAAGTCCAAGGGTTGAGCTCTCATGCCCTTCTCCCGCGAATCCCTGAGACACGATAAGTCAACGGAGCCTTGTCTCCCTTCTCTAGGCGATACGTGTCCACCCGTCAATCATGCGGGCCCTACCTTGAGGTTTGTCAGGTGTTCTCTTGTGCTCAGCTCTCGGCACCTTGCTACTCGCAACTGGGAGCACGCAATCTTTGGGCTCTTACCTTGCGAGCCTCCGAGTTCACGAGATCTCTTGGATCTCCCGACACGAGTCCTTGACTATGGATGGCTCAGATCATTTCGTAGCCTCGCCACTCGCAACTTGGAGCATCCAACTTTCGGAATCCTACCCCATGAACCTCCAAGCTCATGAGATCTCTAGATCTCTACCACCTATCCTCCTTGGATGGACGCCTCTGATCCTCTCGTAGCCTTGTCACTTCGTGTCCTCGCGCCTCATGAATTTTATCTCCAATTACTTGGGCGTTCACCCTGCGAACTCCCGAGTTCGTGAGATCTCTTGATCTCTGCCACCTGTCCTCCCCGAATGGACGACTCTGATCCTCTCGTAGCCTTTCCACTCGCGACTTGGAGCGTCCAACTTTTGGACTTCTTCCCCGTGAACCTCCAAGCTCACGAGATCCCTGGATCTCTGCCACCTGTCCTCCTCGATTGGACGGCTCTGATCCTCTCGTAGCCTCACCGCTCGCGACTTCGAGTGTCCAACTTTTGGACTTCTACCCCGCGAACCTCCGAGCTCACGAGATCCCTAGATCTCTGCCACCTGTCCTCCTCGGATGGACGGCTCTGATCCTCTCGTAGCCTTGTCGCTCGCAACTTGGAGCATCCAACTTTTGGACGTCTACCCCGCAAACCTCCGAGGTAGCGAGATCCCTATTCATGAGGGCTTAACCCTCGTTTATCTCCCTATGGATCTAACGACTGTCGGGTGTCCTAGCTAAGATATGACGGTTTAGATCGGTCCTGATGTTGCGCCCTTTCCCACTGCTCTTTGGACGTGGACAAACCAACGATCCAGATGTTCTCATGGAGTCTGGGGTTCTACTATTCGGATTTCCTCGCTATTCACAAAGATAGAGGAAAAAGGGTTAAGGCAATTTACGCCCTCATTCATTCCTTCGATCTAATGATCGTGAATGACCATAGATTCCCCGATGGGATCTCATCCATTGATCAATAATTATCCTTACACGGCTACTTGGGGATTTCAAGAGAGTCATTCCTATTCGCACAGGGTTTTTAAGACTTGCACATTCACGCCCTTTTTCCAGGTTCTTTGTAAACCTTTCTAAGGAGGGAATCTCCGTGAAGAGGTCTATTCCGGGGCATTCCTGGATACAGATAAGGGAAAAAAATTCCCGAGAACGGACTAGATACCTGACTTAGTTCAACCTGGGCATGATTAGATTCATTTTTATCGACGTAAGTCATGCATGGATTCCTCTATTACAAGCATATGTCCATTAATTATTATCAAAACATTCATAGACATTCTTACACTAAAATAGTTCACAATCCCACAGTGTTGTGAGTATGTATATATATATATATATATATATCAGTGTATGAATTTCAAGATGCAATACATAAAATACTTATCAGGAATAACACCAGAAGTGGGTGCAACTATTGAGAGGGGTGCTTGTTTCCACCCAACCGTAGGCTCAGCGACTCCCAACGGATTTACCACTAGCCACCCTCGAGCTGAGACCACGATGCTCCGAGACTGCGTCTCTCTGTCTGCCAGTGACCAGGAGTGAAGGTTGCAATCCTTCCTCTCTGCTATCACGCACTCTACGTAATGCCAGAGTTCCCCTCCTGTCTACTTCCTCAATCGCTTCTGCCATACGCCTTATCCTCTCGTGAGGTTGCGTGTGGCGCGATTACCCTCGCGTTGATCAAGCCTGACGGCTCTACGGATGGGCGGTTCACCATCCCATCCCTCATCAAGCCATCCGCCTACCAGCCTGCGAGGCATTGAATTTTAGGGCCAGTGAGCTGCTTTTGGTTCTCCGGGACAGTGGAGTCCAAATATGGCATTTAATTCTCGGTGGAAGTTAACACCACCTTTTCAGGTTCCTTCCACCGCCATCATGGTCTCTTTTCTGAACATCCCCTCATCAGCAGTCCTGCAATAAATTTAGAATGTTATACACATTCATGGACCTCTTCCTCAAGGTCCATTTACATCACATATTCACATTTATGAGTTTGCCTTAGTTCTTTTCCAGTCCAGTTATATTTACAAGTTGGGGGAAACAGGGTGTTACACTCTTGCGGTAATCTACTTGCGTCAGATCGACGGTCTATGAACTTCCTTGATCCAATAGTCTAGATCACATCAAAATTTCGGTTTTCATGAGTTTTATTCGTGCCAATGTGCTAATCACTCGATGTGCAATCTTGCGAAGACTGAAGGAGTCGAGGCATTAATGTTGGTTCCCCTTCTTCAAATCTAACGGTTGCAACAGACCCTGATTCCTCCCGAACGGATCTCATATATTCATATTCTAAATGAAAATATATTCCCTTTCGATACTTGAACCTCACTATCCTTCCTGAGCTTCGTCATTTATGAAGGATTTAAGTGCGTTGCGCTCTTTTCCCTGGACTCAACACATATAAGGGTTTTCTGCACACCTGTTGCGCTCCTCCATAAGGTCTATAACTTATGTGGTTCTCGGACTCTGCTTGCCTTGTACAGAGTCTGTGCACATCTGCACTACCTCTCCCAACCTTAAAAGACTCCATCCTCCTAGAGAGTCAGAACGACTAGGGGGTCAACATGCATACATGAAACTATACCTAAGGTTGATGAACTCATAGTTCGCAACTCTAGCTTAAGACACAACATAACTCAAGAATTTATGAGAACAAGTCATGTCCAAACCATATAATTTCTTACTTGCCTAATTATAAAACCAATCAGAAATAGAAGGGATATAGTATATTCATTAAGCAATCATGCACGTTCTTGAAAAAATTCATCGTATAACCAATTCATACACCGTTACAACTCAATTACATAGGGTAGGAGAATACTTATCTTTTGTAGGTTTCCACCGAATAATTGAATATGGGTGTTCATCCTTCCACCCTACCATAGGCTCAAAGGAATTCACTCTTAGCACTCTATCCACCCTCGTTCCAAGCCATGATATCACCAAGGATCTCTCACAGTTCTCAAGGATTCCTTCTTTGTTCAGATTCTGCTTGGATTCCATTCTCTGCAACTCTCAGATATATCTCTCTATTATGGCCTCAATGAGATTTATCATATGCTCTCCCCACATCAAGCTCATGAAATTCTCTTCCTTCTTCCCTAGAGAGCTTCTTTCATCTCCCTTACGAGCTTGCGCTCTCGCCTGCTGTCTCCTCTCTGTTGTCCCCCGATGTATCTATCTTACCTTCCTTATTTTGGAAGGTTCCTGACCCATCATGTTTCTTCTATCAGAAGGAATCTCGGGTCTACAGATCTCTGTGGAAGTTAGGGCTGACATTCTGCAGCTAGACCATGCTCCCATTCATGGGGGTGGTTGATAATTAAACCACTAGTCCTTTTTGCATTAACTGATTTTCTTTCCTTGGGATCCGAAGGGGGTTGTCATCGTCATCAAGGGAAATTTGGGGTTATTTGGTAGAATGAACCCTCTCGTATAGTTTTCACATTCTTCCTCTAGTGATATCATGGCCAGTACTTTCAAGGCTTCAACCCCACAGTCACTTATTGGAAATTCAAACAATAATACATTTATATTGTCCACATGCCTCAGCATAGAAATCCTATTTTATGATTAATTACAAGATGGGGGAAACAGGGTGTTACATCGTTGACAAGGTAACTCGCCCAGTTCATTTACATCCCCTCCATGCACTTCCCAACGAGGTCCACTATGAACCCAATGACCTATTTCAGACAGTTCTTTCTGATGATCTTGCCAGCTAAAAGTTGGCAAGCGAGCCACACTGCGCCATCCTGGATAGAGGCTACCTTATAGCCTCACTTTCCCTTTGCTACATCACCATAATCCTCCTTTATGCAATGTTCTAGGGAGCGATCTGAAGTCTTTTCTGGGTAGAATGGCTGAGGGTCTGGTCCCTGCATGCTCAGTCCTACGGTCAGGTGGATCAGCACTAGATCCACAGTAAGTCGAGCCATAGATATCCTCTGTGATAGCACGACAGGAGGAGTTTAATGCAAGCGTTAACCTCCTTATGTCGGCTAAAGTGAGGATTTTCATTACGTTTAGTATCATTGACTGCACGATCTCCTTAATCCACAACTGGGAGACTATGTGCAGTTTCTTCCCAGTCATCTTCATCAAATACCTATGGGGCGCAAGCATGGCGTAGTTATTTCCGTCGTCGAGATTAAATTCGATGTTCTTCAGAGATGGGATTTGTCCCAACTGGATTCCAACTATGCATATCCCCTTCGATATGTATGCAGTGATCAATGTGTACTCGAAGTCATGTGGGATGTTGTCATGGTTAACCGCACCAGCAAAAGGAGGTGTATAATCTGGTAAGGTCAACAGGATCTGCTTCATGTTAGTTAGATCATTGCGATGCTTGATTCAATTCTCAATCGAGTTTTGGCTAGAATGATGTCTAGTTGAAGGGGATGCCAACAGTCCCCCAATCGACGACTGTTGGCCCTTGACCAAGTTTTGAAGAATACTTGGTCATATTTGATCATTTTTGGGACTGCTACAGCTTGCTAAAGATGGAGCACAACGCAAAGTGGAAATTAGGGAAACTTGACCTATTTTTGGGTCCTTTTAGGGTTTTGGGTTGATGTAACGGGAAAGGGATGTCAGTCTGTGGGTTTACCCATTCTTAGGCCCATTTTGTAATCTATAAATAGATACTTAAGCAATGTGAGCAGAAGACGGTAGTACTTCTATGTGATGTATAGCTAAAGGCTTAGTGCTAGTAACTGGATCTGTGTGATCGAATGTATATTGCAAGTGCTCTATGTAGGATTGTAAGGAGATTGAAAACCTCAGTGCAAGTTGTTGTAGTTTTGTGCTAAAGTGCAAGGAAGAAGGATCTAGCAAACTGTGTAGATCTTCTGTCCTATGTGAGGTAAGGGTCATTGAAGCTCTGTGCTGTAACCGCTTGACCGAGATAATATAAAGAAGAAGACTTTGTGGACGTAGCCCCAAGGTGGGGGTGAACCACGATAAATTTGTGTATAGTTCTTTGTGCTTTGACCTAATGTGTTTATCTCCTTCTTGGCTAAGTGCTTGATGTGATTAAATAGATTTAGTTATGCTTTGTGCTTTTGAGATAGGAATGAATGTTAGATATAATATATAAGATGCTTAGTGTCTGATCTGGTGAACCCAATCTATCTTTATATATCTAAGTGCTAAATCTTCTTGAATCTAAATATATACTGCGATGCTCTGTGCTATTTGCGAAGTGTTGTAAGGGTTCAACATTGATGGATAAACCATGCTAGATAATTGCTAAGTGCTATAATCACAGACCCGTGTCCCAGCTAAGGTTGCAGACATCTGAGTCCTGCAACCACCCCTGCCTCTACCTCGGGTGAGACTTCATCTACTTCGCAGGTGTTGCCGAAAGGGCTGGTAGTTAGGGTTTTTTTGGTGTGCTCTTGAGCGTTGAACCCTGCATCTGCCCCTATGCCAATAAATGGTTCTGTTGTCGAGACCTAAAACTGTGATTGCTAGGAACTAAAGAAGAAAAGGCTTTGTGCAAAATAAGCTCTGTGCATAGATATGTTGCCCTAGTGTGCAATATTCTACTTGACCTGTGAATCTTTGTGCCAAGAAAGAAAGGTCAGATCTAAAGGAAAGAGGTCATATCTGCAAGAAAAAAGATTGATACTGAAGAAAAGAAGTGAGATCTGAACACTTGTGCCCTAAGAAAGAAATTTCTATAGAAAAAAGGTAAGATTTGTAAGCTCTAGCCTCTAGTAAAGGTAATAATAGTTCAAGTTTTAGATCTGAAAGCTTTGTGCCCCCGTGGAAGCAAATAAGTGAAAATTTTTACTTCTAGCATATGGATTTAGGTATTCTTGATTGTCTCAACTCAAAAAATAGAGCATTGTTAGATAAAAGAAAGTTTGATATGAATAGAAGTAGTGAAAGATATGTTATACCTATGCATAGAAAGAGTTTTTGGACTAACCAATGGATGCAGGACGCTAGAAAGAAACTTTTGCAGGCTAGGCCTTATGATCCTAGCACGCAGTGCAGAAGAGGTTGGGGGTCATTTAAAAGAAAGAGTGGATTAACTCTTTGCTACAATTGTAGAAGACCAGGACATCTTGCTAAGGAATGCCCTGGGAGAAACCCTAGATTCCTCTGTTGTAGAGATATGGACCATGAATTATTGTATTTCCCTAGAATGATTGCTAGACTTGAAAAGATGAATATGGAACAAGCAAACTTTGAAGCAGATCAAGAGACTAAAATTATAGAAGAACCCCAGAAAGAATCAGATATTATGTTACTAAAAATAAAAGAAACCCTAGATGATCATAAGGATGTCAGTTTTTCATAGATCTTCAAAGAAAAGGAGAAAATCGAAGTAAGAATAGGAGACTTTGACATTGGCTGTGCTCTGGATGAGGGAACACCAATGAAAATTATGACAGAAATCACTTGGGAAACCCTAGGAAGGCCTGCTCTGGTCCCTTCACTAGGCGCCATTGGATTGTTTAAAGGGAAAATGGCAACCCTATGTGGCAGAATTACCTAGATATCTATGATTACCCATGGAAATTTGACAAAGGAAGAATTCGAAGTTATTAAATTTATTGAGGACCACGCCCCATTTCCAGCTTTGTTAGGAAGGATCTGGATTGAAAAGGACCAGATCCGGAGAATAGAAGAAAAGGATGCTCTAGAACAGAAGAAGCAAGAACTCATTGAATTTATGTCTAGAAGGATCTCCTACTTGATGAAAGAACAAGAGGACAAACCTAATCCATTGAACACCAGGGACTTGGGTATCAAATTTATAAGAGAATTAGAGGAATCAAAGAAGACCAAAATACCTAATCCATATGATGAAGGAGTATTATCTTTGGATCGGAAGAAAGAACCTACGCAGCATGAAGTGAATATGTCAAGAGAAGATAAGAATTAGAATGGCAAAAGGATGACCGAGATGAAGCTTACTGGGAAAAAGGCTAAGAAGATAAGTAAGAAGAGGGACAAAATCGGAAAGTTACAGAAGACTCTAGAGGAAACTTCACAGAAGGAAAAATCATAGGAATCGAGCTTCATCGGGATATCAGAACAATGACCTATGGAACTTCGCCATGGCACATAAATATAGCCATTGGAAGCCAATATAATCATTCGACTTCCACTTCGAATGGGTCAAAATTCCTTTATTTCTCACCACTAGACCGTTAGACCATGCCGTATGGATAGAACATCAGTTAATGCAACCTCTTATCCATTGCAAGCAGACCATTTCTAAGTTTCCCTACTTAGTTCATCACACCATGCATTGAAAATACTTTTTCTAAATGAGAATTTGAGCTTGAAACTTGAGATTACTTCACCCTACGATCATTTCCATACTGTTCATCGTAGTCTCTTAATTCATTTTCACACCTGAGCTAGTGGACCCAAGCTTGTATGTCGGACGAGCTCAACGCTGTTGAGAAAGTAGTTGAAGAATTTTTGATTGACTTAATGGCTGAGAGAGACATGTAAGAAAGAAGGATGTCTACATGTGTGCAAGCATCATCAACATGAGGATTCCAAGCTTCTCCCTCCACTTCTCATAGAGAAGGACCTTCCAGAACCATGACCGAGACAAGAACAAAGCATAGAGATGATATTGCAAATGCCAAGCTGATCCCACACATTCTATCAGTTTACATACCACCTTTGAGAGACAAGATTAACCATGACAGTGTACCCAAAGACTTTGAGTACACCTTGATCACCGTGTATCTTTCGAAAGGGGTGCATGCAATACATACTGACTAGGATAATCTCGCAACACTGAAATTTAATGGTTTTAACCTTGGAGATCGCAAAACCTATAGCATGTTAGTTCCACAAAAGTACTTAACCAAGACCAAAGGCAGAAATCCTAAGATTGTCCCGCAGTCCTAGACCCAGAACCTCATGCAATCCACACTGCTCAATGTAATGAAGATCCCTCACTTTGGCAGACACCAAGAAGTCAACGCATGTGTCAATTTGTTGCTGTCTTGCTACCACGACGGATACTTATGGTTGGACTGCCACATCACTCTGGATCCAACTTTGATCAATTGGATCACAGGGATTAGCATGCAAGGCCCTGACCCACAATACTTTTACCCAGGAAAGACCTCAGACTGAGCACTAGAACAATGGATAAAAGAAACTTATGGCGATGTAGAGAAGGGTACGGGAGGCTACAAGGTAGCCTCTATCTAGAGTGGTGTA
This sequence comes from Picea engelmannii, assembly GCA_009831015.1. Classification (NCBI taxonomy): domain Eukaryota; kingdom Viridiplantae; phylum Streptophyta; class Pinopsida; order Pinales; family Pinaceae; genus Picea; species Picea engelmannii. The sequence goes on along the minus strand of WSFP011412332.1, from coordinate 14,100 downwards.
GTGCGCCTTGCCTATCGACTGATCATAGTCAAGTTAGTTCGTAAGAACATACCAACATAGGTGACTAGCTTCGTAGTTGACCTTGTAGGGAAGTGCACCGAGGGAGTACAGATGAATTGGGCATAGTATCTTGTAAACTAGTTAGAGCTAGATTGCAGAGGAGCGCAAGACTAAGGGTATGAGTTCCACTTTAGTTGGTTTCTCATACTCATCACTTTCATTACTTGGGAACTGCTAGAGGGAGCCACTTTTCCAGAGATCAAACCTTTCGAACCACTAGCCATGAATTTTTGTACACTGTGGTACTCCAACGACATGAAAAAGCAGTGGTAGTCCAATGTTGTCTTCCACACCTATTTCAACCAATTGAAGAATGAAATTCAGTCTACACCGCGAATCACCCAAACATACTTCATAGGTTTATACCTTTGATGAAATTCAGTGCGGACCACCACTTCACCTATATTACAGCGTGCGGTGATGAGCATAAACATCATCTCTAATCCTACTACAAGCTGACAGAAGATGACTTGGAGGAGATTACCAAGGAATGGTCGGTGGACCTCCTTGTTGTAGCGGACCCCACAAACATGTCTGACGAGGAAAGGCCTGAAGCTATGCCGGATACACCTGGGCCAAGAAAGACTAAGAAGGATGATGAAGTTGAAGATATCCCTAGCACGTCCACGAAGACTACTTCGATCTCACCTGCGCAGGGAGGTGATGGTGACGAGCTAGGTGGCACAGAAGTTGATCAAAACAGAGGCGAGGTTACTCCACCTAGAGAGGAGGAGGATCCCTCTATGAAAATAAATATTACACCACCAAAAACTTCCTCTTGACAGAAATCTAAGGCCACCCGTACCACGCTTAAAACTACCCTTTCCCTAGATGACTTCGACTTCTTAATTGCTGCGCTGAATGATGTTTCACTAGAGCTTGCAGAAAAGAAAGAAGCAAATAAGGAGGAGATATTCAATTGAATCAAGGGATAACTCAAAGAAGTGCAATAGGCACTCCAGTCCAGCCGAGCAGTTTCTACAGTTCCTTTGATAAGTGGAACATCAGGAACAGGCGATGAGGCCACTCATCTACACCAGATCGCTGATCAAGTTGAAGCTCACATTCGACGAGCTCAAGAAGACACAGCACAAGCCACCCAGGCTTTGATGAAATCACAAAATCCACTTCTAGAACAATAGAGTGAGGCATAATGGGAAATGATTGCCCTGAAAGTGAAGTGGGACAAGGAAAAGGCACAATTTATAGAAGAGAAACTTGAATTACAGGAAAGGGTTCATAAAGAACTTCACTCTGTGATGGTCATAGAAGTGAATATGGAAGACCGTCTCCCACAACAGGTGACCCAATTGGAAGAAGTAATACAAAAACTCCAACAATGCATCAAAGATCTGGAGATTTGAACCGTGCTCGAGACCCCCCAAGAAATAAGAGATCTAAGAGAGGCCACTGCTCGAAGCGCAGTTGGCCGATCAAAAACCTTTGCCCTGGAATGCAAGAAGCTGAGTGCTAGAAGCGCCTAGACTTATGAAACCCTTACAGATAATCCAGAATTGCAAACATTAGAGGAACAAATCCAAGAAGAAAAGAAATGTGTAGACATGCTACAGGTGCAGATAAATACTTTGACCCCAGTCGAAAGAATGAAGAGATTCGTAGAACAACGCACAACCCAACAATAGGTACATACACTGCAAAGTAAAGTGATGGAAGTTTCTGAACAACTTCAGCCAATCCAAGAAAAGGCATGCCTGTTGTTCGCTGAAATTGAAATTGAGGGAGTTGAACTCGAATAGGTTGTCATCACTGCAGAATAATGCATGGAAGGACCACTCAATAAAACAGTGATCCAGGAATTCACTAAGCAAGAGGTTGTCGCACTGTAGTAGGTCGAAATAGCTCGATCCAAGCTCGAGGCATTTGAGGTAGAATTGATTAGACTTGAGTGACTCGGGACGAGTCACAGGTGAGTGTTGGGGTCCTATTGGCCCTTGACCAAGTTTTGAAGAATACTTGATCATATTTGACCATTTTTGGGACTGACAAATTGCCAAATATGGAGCGCAACACGAAGCGGAAATTAGGGAAACTAGACCTATTTTTGGGTCCCTTTAGGGTTTTGGGGTGATGTAACGAGAAAGGGATGTCGAACCATGGGTTTACCCATGCTTAGGCCCATTTTTTAATCTATAAATAGATACTTAGGAAATGTAAGTAGAAGACGGTAGTACATCTATGTGATGTATAGCTAAAGGCTTGGTGCTAGTAAGTGGATCTGTGTGATCAGATGTATATTGCAAGTGCTCTGTGCAAAATTGTAAGGAGATTGAAAAGACCAGTGCAATCTGTTGTAGTTTTGTGCCGAAGTGCAAGGAAGAAGGATCTAGCGAGCTTCATAGATCTTCTGTCCTATGTGAAGTAAGGGTCATTGAAGCTCTACGTTGTAACCGCTTGATCGAGATAATATAAAGAAGAATACTTTGTGGACGTAGCCCCAGGGTGGGGGTGAACCATGGTAACTTTGTGTATAGTGCTTTGTGCTTTGACCTAATGTGATTATCTCCTTCTTGGCTAAGTGCTTGATGTGATTAAATAGATTTAGTTATGCTTTGTGCTTCTGAGATAGGAATGAATGTTAGATCTGATATATAACATGCTTAGTGCCTGATCTGGTGAACCCAATCTATCTTGCTGTATCTAAGTGCTAAGTCTTCTTGAATCTAAGTATATACTACAATGATTTGTGATATCTGCGATGTGCTGTAAGGGTTGAATATTGATGGATAAACCATGCTAGATAATTGCTAAGTGCTATAATCACATATCTGTGTCCCAACTAAGGTTGCAGACATCTGAGTCCTACAACCACCCTTGCCTCTACCTCGGGTGAGACTTCATCTGCTTCGAAGGTGTTTCCGAAAGGGCTGGTAGTTAGGGTTTTGTTGGTGAGCTCTTGAGCATTGAAACCTGGGTTTTCCCCTATTCCAAAAATGATGCATGTATTCCTATAGAAAATTGTCTATCAACCATTATATTTGTAAGGATATCCCCATCAGATATCTCTAACACGCTAGGTTCTCTCGACATTCACACTTGTAGACAATTAGATTGGTTAGGCGAATGGATGAGTGAGGTAATCCAACAGATGGAGAGGTCTAGAAATCACAATATGATATACAATCGATTCTCTGGTAGCTTGGATAATCACGAGTGGAAACAATTGGTCCCAACACAACATTTGACGGGTTAAATAAACAAGCATTGTAATAGATTCCTCCAACGGGAAGGAATGCGTCCATTAATGTGAATCTGTCCATTATGGCGTGGTCTCAATGGTCCATTCGCTCATAACTATGTTTTGTAGCCATTTCGGGGTGTCATTCTAATGGTCGGGTTGCCTCCAATGGTCATATATCTTTGTCGTGGAAAAGTCCCATTCTACATGGTTCTGTTGTTCTGATGAGGTTCAGGGTCTGCAAGCTTGCCTCCTGTGAAGTCTTCTTTGGAACTTCCTGTAGTTTTTCTAAATTGGATTTCTTCTTACTAAGATTCCTTTCCTTCTTTCCTGTGATCTGAGTCTCTAGATTCCTCTTTCCATTCTTATTCTTATCTTCTCTTAGCGTAGTAGGCTCGCATTGTTGATTTTCTTTTAAAGGGTTCAAAGGTAATACCTCTACTCTTATTAACTCCAAGGTAGGTATTCTTCTTTATTTCATGGATAAGTCCTTCAAACCTTTTTGCGTTCTTTCAACCTCAACAACTAATTCTCTTGTGTTCTGTAGCTTTGAATCTTTTTCTTGTTCTTCTTTCAATCGATCTATTCTTCTAGCTATGAAATCCCTTAATTCTTTCTTTTTCTTTTCTGTGGCTTCCTCCTCTGCTTTCCTTCTAATCTGATCCTTCTCAATCCAATTCTTTCCTAACAAAAGTGGAAAAGGGGTGTTGTTCTCAACAAATTTAATGACTTCAAATTCTTCTTCAGTCGATGTTCCATGAGAAATCATAGGTACATTAGTAACTCTTCCACATAGGGTGATCATCTGTCCTTTAAACAAGCTTATGCTTTCCAATGAAGGTACCATAGCAGGCTTTCCCAAAATTTCCCAAGTGCTTTCTAGCATAATATTCACGTGTGTTTTTTGATCCAATACACAGTCTATGTCGAATTTTTCTATTCTTGTAACTATGCATTGTTTTTTCGTTAAAGATCTATGGTAAACTAATGTCTATGTGATCATCCATTACTTATTTTAACTATACTAACATAGTCTATGACTCTTTCTCTTTATGATTCTCTAACATATCCTTAGTATTTTGACCTTATTTATAGTTTTCTTGTCTCATGTTCATCTTTTCAACTTTAACAATCATCCTTGGGAAATCCTCAACCTCATGACAAATAGATTTACAACAAAGACAAATAGGACCTGTACTAGGGAATTCCTTAGCAATATGTCCCAGTCTTCTACAATTATAACACAACGTCAATCCTCTCTTTCTTTTAAACGATCCCTAGCCTTTCTTGTACTGCGCACTGGGATCATAGTGTTGGACCTGCAATTTGCAAAAGTTCTTTCTAGGTTCCTGCATCCACTTATTAGTCCAAAAATTCTTTCTATGCATAGGAATAACATACATTTCTCTATTCAGGTCAATTATTTCTTCTAACTATGCCCTATCATTAAGACTAAGACAAAATCTATCAAACATACCTAGATTCATTCTTTTGAAAAAAAAAAATTCCACTTATCTTACCTTTACCAGAGCACAAAGCTTTAAGATCTTACCTCTTTTCTTTCGATCAGGTTTCTTTCTTAGCACAAAGATTCACAAGTCAAGTAGAATATTGCGCACTATAGCAACAGATCTACGCGCATAGCTTTATCTTTTCTTCAGTTCCCAGCAATCACAGTTTTAGGTCCCAGCAACGGAACCATTTGTTGGCACAGGGGTAGACCCAGGGTTCAACACTTCAACAATGCACCAAAAAAACCCTAACTACCGGCCCTTTCGAAAACACCTGCAAATCAGATGAAGTCTCACCCGAGGTAGAGGTAGGGGGGGTTACATGACTCAAGTGTTTGTAACCAAGATGAGACATGGATCTGTGATTACTACACTTAACAGAACACTTAGACAACAATATGAATTAGTTCTTGAGTCTCATTCACATCACAGATTAAACCCTTATTACATAAAAACGTAGTAACAAAAAAGATCAATCACTTTCAATCACTTGGCATATATCATTATTTTATATCTAGCGTTCATTTATCTTTAACACCATTAAGCACTAAGCAACAACATCAGATGCATTCATCATACATTATAACAACAACACTAAGAAGATAAACAACATAATTCACATCGCACAAACCACATCAAGACACAAGATATACGTGGTTCACCCCAGTGTGGGGCTACGTCCACCAACTAGAGCCTCCTTCTCAGTGAACTTTTGAATCTATCTCTCTGTAACAGGCCCTTCCAGGTGTTGTTCCACTATCGCAACCACTTGGTCTAGCTATGAGCCTTGTCCTTCAATATCTTCAAAAATATTGCAAGCTTCGTCCAGTACCGACTATAGCCTCTGTGTAACCTCCATGACTCTACTTTGGATAGTAGTAATCTGTTTCTGGATTATGTTCTTCTCCTGTTATCTCTTCATTTTCTCGACCGCAGTGAGTAGCTTCATCTTCACTTGCACGGTGGATGCCTGCTGCTTCACCTCATGCAACTGGGCTTCCAGTTTCCTTAGCTCCAGATATTCTATGAGGCGTTCATAGGTTTGTGCACTTTTATCACTCAACTGCTTACATTCTGAGGCGGGGGTCCTGATCCTTCCAAATGTGCTCTTAGAAACTTCCTCGCTCTGATTGTGCACTTCCTGCAGAGTTCTCGGCACTTCTTGGAGCTCTAACTCTGTTACCCTTGCTTAAAGGTGATGAATGGCCTCAATGAGCTTCCCCACTTGAATCTCAGTTGACTCTTGTTCCTCCTATGCCAAGCTCGACATAGAGAAAATTGCTTTAGTCATTGCCTCTTTGACTTCAGTCTTCTCTATGAGTAGCTAGTCTTTTTGTTTCTGTATCTTTTCTTTGTCCTCCTCTAACATCGCCTGAATTTCATCTTTATCCTTCTCGTAGGTAGTTAAGTAAGACTACACAACTCGTAGTTGCTCTAAGACCTCCTCCTTTTCTTGCTTCAAGGATTTTGTAGCCTTCTCCTTCTCTTCATGGGCTCGATGAAGTCGAGCCTTTATTGCATATGCTAGTCTTCATAATTGGGTGGGCTCATCCCCCAATTCTACAATCTTTGATGAAGAAGGCACAATAAGTACTGCATGGCTTGAATGGATGGCTTGTTGTATCTTCTTTAGCTCCTTCTTGATTATTTCATACAATGTTTACTGCTTTGCTCCGTATCACTACAAGATATTCTCTAAAGCATCCTCCACGACTGCGATGATTAGATCGATGTCGTCCTCTATGAGCGTGGCCTTCATCTTGGTATTATTAGCACACATATTCTTTCTTGCAGAATATTTCTATGGAGAATCCTTCCTTTTTTGTAAAGTCTATGTTCCAATAGGGGGATCCTAATGCGATGTAGCTTCTCCTTTTCCTTTATTTTCTCCTTCTTCCCCTCCCCCTTAATTTACTTCGTCTCCTCCTCCTCCTATAGGTGAGGCAGGCCCACTTTCCTCCTAAGCATTGTCCTCCTCATCAGTTTCTATGTTTTTCACTTCCACCTTTTTCTTCGCGCTAGTCTATCCATCGTGCTCGACCTGGGTGACCAAGGGACATCTTATGATGTCAGGTTCAGAGAGTTCTGTATCTTCAACCGGTACAAGGAAATCCGCCAACAATTCTTTGGTGATCTCCTCCATGTCTTCTTCATTCATCTTATAATAGAATTGTAACTCTTCCTTACTCTCATCACTGCGTGTAGTGATACAAATAAAGTGTTGATCTGCGCGGAATTTCGCTAGCGGTCTGTACTAGTGCAATGTGTTTGGTGTCATGCGTGGAAATTCCTCAATAGAATGCTTCAGTTGCTAGTAGTAGGCATGGAACACATCATTTGACTACCACTGCTAAGACATTTCATTCGTATACCACAAGGTAGAGAACCTTACAACCAACGGCTTCGATGGCTCAACTTTTGGAAATGTCTCTCCTTCCGTCATCTTTCAAGAGACAAATCCGATCAATACAAGTAACCAACTAAAATGGAATTCATACCCCTAATGCTGCATTTTGCGATAGTATTTCTTGAGCTCGTTTATGAGGTAACTCACCCAATTCATTTGCATCCCCTCCACGCACTTCCCAGCAAGGTCCACTATGAACCTAGTGACCTGTGTCAGATGATTCTTTCTAACGAGATTTCCAGCTATAAGTTGGAAAGTGAGGCATACTGCACCATCCTAGATAGAGACTACATTGTAGCCTCACTTTCCCTTTTCTACATCGCCATAATCCTTCTTTATGCGTTGTGCCAGGGAGTGATCTGAAGTCTTCTCTAGGTAGAACTGTTTAGGGTCCGGTCCCTGCATGCTCAGTCCTGTGATCAGGTGGATCAGCACCAGATCCACAATAATGCGCCCGTCAAGCCACATATATCCTCCGTGATAACACGACAGGAGGATTTTAACACAATATTTAACCTCCTAATGTCAGCCAAAGTGAGGGATCTTCATTATGTTCAGTATCATTGACTGTGAAAGATCCTTAATCCATGACTGGGAGACTATGCATGGCTTATTCCAGTCATATTCATCAAATACCTATGGGGTGCAAGCATGGCATAGTTCTTTTTTTCGTCAAGATTAAAGTCGTTTTTCTTTAGAGATCGGATCTATCCCAAATGGGTTCCAACTATGTGTATCCCCTTCAGGATGTACGCAGTGATAAACATGTACTTCATGTTAGCCAGATGATCATGATGCTTGCTTCTCTTCTAAGTCATGTTTCATCTAGAATGACGTCCAGTCGAAGGGGTTTCTTGCAGTCCTCCAGTCGACGATGCCTGTATTCCTACAGAAAACTGTCTATCAACCATTATCTTCATAAGGATATCCCTAACAGATATCTCTAATGCGCTAGGTTTGCCTAAAATTCACACTTGTAGACAATTAGAACAAGTAGGAAAACAGATGAGCGAGGTAATCCAACAGATGGTGAGGTCTAGAAATCACAATGTGATATACAATCGATTCTATGGTAGCTTGGATAATCAAGGGTGGAAAAAATTGGTCCCAGTGCAGTGTCCGATGGGTTAAATAAACAAGTGTCATAACAGATTCCTCCAATGGGAAGGAATGCATCCATTAATGAAAATCCATCTATTATGGCATGGTCTCAACAGTCCATTCTCTCATAACTGTGTTTTCTAGCCATTCTGGGGTGTCATTATAATGGTTGGGTCTCCTCCAATGGTCATATAGCTTCGCCATGGTGAAGTCCCATTCTGCATGGTTCTACTGTTCCGACGAGGTTCAGGGCTTGCGAGCCTACCTCTTGTGAAGTATTCTTTGGAACTTCCTGTAGTTTTTCTAACTTGGATTTTTTCTTACTAAGATTTTTTTCCTTCTTTCTTGTGATATGAGTCTTTGGATTCCTCTTTCCATTCTTATTCTTATCTTCTCTTAGCGTAGTAGCTTCGCACTGCTGATGTTCTTTAAAAGGGTTCAAAGGTACTACCTCTTCTCTTATTAACTCTAGGGTAGGTATTCTTCTTTCTTGCATGGATAGGTCCTTCAAACCTTTTTGTGTTCTTTCAACCTCGAAAACTAATTCTCTTTCGTTCTTCTACTTTGACTCATCTTCTCATTCTTCTATCAATCGATCTATTCTTCTAGTTATGAAATCCATTAGTTCTTTCTTTTTTCTTTTCTGTGGATTCCTCCTCTGCTTTCCTTCTAATCTAATTCTTCTGAATCCAAGTCTTTCCTAACAAAAGTGGAAAAGGGGCATTGTTCTCAACAAATTTAATGACTTCAAATTCTTTTTCAGTCGATGTTTCATGAGAAATCATAGGTACATCAGCAACTCTTCCACATAGGGTTATCATCTTTCCTTTAAACAAGCCTATCCTTCCTAATGAAGGTACCATAGCAGGCTTTCCCAAAATTTCCCAAGTGATTTTTGTCATAATATTCATGTGTGTTTCTTGATCCAATACACAGTCTATGTCAAAGTCTTCTATTCTTGTAACTATGTGTTGTTTTTCTTTCAGGATCATTGGTAAAATGATGTCTATGTGATCATTCATTACTTATTTTAATTGTACTAACATAGTCTCTTACTCTTTATCCTTATGATTCTATAACATATCCTTAGTCTTTTGACCTTCTTTATAGTTTTCTTGTCTCATGTTCACCTTTTCAACTTTAGCAATCATCCTTGCGCAATCCTCAACCTCATGACCAATAGCTTTACAACAAAGAGAAATAAGACCTGTACTAGGAAATTCCTTAGCAAGATGTCTCGGTCTTCTGCAATTATAACATAGCATCAATCCTCTCTTTCTTTTAAACGATCCCCAACCTTTCCTGTGCTATGCACTGGGATCACAGTGTTGGACCTGCAATCTACAAAAATTCTTTCTAGGTTCATGCATCCACTTATTAGTCCAAAAATTCTTTATATGCATGGGAATAACATGTCTTTCTCTATTCATATCAATTCTTTCTTCTAACTATGCCCTATCATTCAGAATAGGATATAATCTATCAAACATACCTAGATTCATGATTTTGAAAAAAAAAATTCCACTTATCTTACCTTTACCAGAGCACAAAGATTTAAGATCTTACCTCTTTTCTTCAGATCAAGTTTCTTTCTTAGCACAGAACTTCGCAAGTCAAGTAGAATACTATGCACTATTGAAACAGATCTATGCATAGAGATTTCTCTTTTCTTCAGTTCCTAGAAATCACAGTTTCAGGTCCCGGCAATAGAATTATTTGTTGGCACAGGGGCAGATCCAGGGTTCAATGCTTCAACAACACACCAACAAAACCCTAACTACCGGCCCTTTCGAAAACACCTGCGAAGTAGATGAACTCTCACCCAAGGTAGAGGCAAGGGGGTTATGTTAGGATATTTAGACACTTAGAAGTTAGTTAAGATCTACTTGGTTTAATGTGTCATTAGGTAAAAGTGTGTTTCTTAGTGTGTTTATTTAGTATGTATTAGTATGCATTTGTAGTTAGGAAATCCAACGGTCATGATATGTTCCTGACATAGAGTGATCTGACGGTTCATACTCTCCTTGATCTTAACAACCATTGATCTGTGGCTTAGCACCCGATTGGTCCATGATATCTATTTAAATATCATGGAGGGTCATTTTTCGAATGATCGATTGTAAGAAAATCTCTTGTAAAATCTCTTTGTAATCTTTTTCTTTACATTAATAAACTGCTCCAAGTGGCCGCATTGGTTGGGGCCGTGGATGTTTCCCTGTAGGGGTTTTACCACGTGAAACCATCAGTGTGTTGATATTTGATTTGGTTATGTGAGTGGTTACTGAAGGTGTTCATCCTCTATTGGAATACCTGTGTTGTCGAACATGGTATCAGAGCCTGTTTGAAGACCCGCTCCTGTTGTAGATCGAGATCATGAAGCCGAGTTTCCTCATCTTCATTTTCTAGCATTTTCGTACATTTCTAGGCTGAGAAGACTGTTCCATTGCATCCGAAGCACTCGTTTCATTTAGGAACACTTTTAGTTTCACTCGAAAAGGTTTTTTCTTGCCCAAGATATGGCCATTACAGTCAGATCCTGAGGTATAAAGCCTAAATACGCATTTTTAAAATTTCTGCAAAGTTTTATTTTGATTTTATTTCGGTTTGTATTTTTTTATTTCTGGGTTTCTACTCTTTTATATCTATGTATGCTCTTTTCCCTACACCCTGTGTGATCTCGGGAAATCAGAAACATATAGGAAAAGGTGCATCTTCCGGGTAAGCTAACCGAGATCTAACCCTTATCATCAAGAAGCGAAATTTTTTTCTTGTGTGAAAAGAGTTTTTTTTAGCACGCTCTCCAAGGCCATCTTCCACAACAACAACAAAAACAACCCCAATCCTCCTTCTGAACATTAAAATATGTTTTGCTAGATCATTTGGTTAAAAGTTGCCTTATTAAGTAAGAGGTCTTGAGTTCAAGTCTCTCTTTTGTTACTTTTTTTGAAAAAGTTCATGCTAAAATTGTAAAGTGTATTTCACTTCAAGTATAAAAGTGAATCACTATAAGTAGTTTTAATCTTTTATTTTAGAGTTATTTATTTTGCATGCATCTTTTCTGTTATAAAGTAACTTCATTGAAAAATTGATCCCCACTTCTCTTTATAGAAGTGGGTCACTTCATAAAGCAACTTACACAATCACGCGGTCATTTGGTTACCGATTGTGCCTTTTTTAAAAAGGGCATAACTCTAACATCGAAAGTCCGTTTTCAGTGTCGTTTTTTTTTAAACCGCATAACTTTTCGAGATATTTCCATCCACATCATCAATTTCAGTTTTTAAATCCACATTATCTGCATATTTAATATGGCTTCTACAAGTACTGTCTTTCTTACCAACAACAACTTCCAATGGAAATCTCATATGGAAGATTTATTAAGAAGTAAAGGCTTGTACTAGATTATCTTGGGAAAGGAAAAAAAAACCACTGATGCTGATAAGACAACCAAGTGGGATAATAGGAATGATGAAGCACGTGGACTAATCGGAATTTCCATCTCTCTTGATTTAAGGTACTACCTTCAAGATATTGATGACCCCAAAGAAGCTTGGAACACGAATGAATCTGTGTTTGGTAAACTCAATATTATTCGATCACAATAGTTAGAAAATAAAATACTGACCTCGAGTCCAAATGATGTTTCTTGCCTTGGAGAATATCTATATAGGTTTAAAACACTCAGAATTTTATGTGAAGAATGTAAGATAAAGATGAAGGAAGAACATTGCATCTATCTTATTATTTCTAAGCTAAGTAGTGCATATTTTGTGTTTGTATCTACCTTTTATGCCACGAGAAAGGCTCTAGGGGAAGAAGCTTATGAAAAACCCACTCTTGATTCCTTTTGTGCTTCTTTGATTCGAGAGGAAGATAATATTGTACAATTTGGAGTGATCAACATTGCAGGTGCCTCCAACAAAGCCTTAGTTACCCAACAAAAAGATAAACCCAAGTATCCCAAGAAGCAACATCCTCACTACAACAAAAAACAACGTAAGGGTCCCAAACCTGCTCAGAAAACTTCAGCTCCCATTGGTGACAAAGGAGAAAAATATAAAAGTAAGAATACTAACATACATTGCAACTTTTGTGATAAATATGGTCATGATGAGTCCAAATGTTTCAAGAAGATGGTAGCTTTAGAAGAAGTGATGAAGATGCACAACATCGGTATTGATTCTACTTCTTCTTCTCACGAACATGCACTTTCTGCTTCTGGTTTCTCCTTCAATTAAAATTCTACTACTACTACTTCTTTTGATGAGTGGCTTATTGATTTAGGAGCATCTTATCATATGGCTAAGGATAAATCCATATTTTCTACTCTAAATGAATGGAACACCAAGAAAATATTTGTTGGTGATGATAGATCTCTTAGTGTTATAGGATCTGGAACAATTAAAGTAGATAATGGTCATTTCAATGATGTATTATGTGTTCCAAGTCTTTATTGTAACTTTCTATCAGTATATCAAATCACTCATTCAGGTGAAGGTAAAACTGTCGAGTTTTCACCTCACCAAGAAGGTATATCTGGACGTACTTGTGTTTACTTCTTAAAACTTAAGAGAGAAGTTTTTGATAAGTTTTTGGCCTATAAGGCTCTATTAGAAAATCAATCTCGACATCAAATTCAAAATTTAAGAACAGATAATGTAGGTGAATATGTGAACAATAATTTTACAAGTTACTGCACTACACAGGGAATCCAAATGCAACGCAATGTTCCATATACACCACAACAAAATGGTGTTGTTGAACGAAAGAACTGCACATTAAAAGAAATGGCAAATTGTATGATCTAATCTAAGGGATTAAGTCTAAAGTATTGGGCGAAAGAGATCAACTGTGAAAATTACATAGTCAATCACACTCCCACAAAAGCTCTTAAAAATATAACACCGGAAGAAGCTTGGACTAAAATTAAACTAGATGTAAGTCACTTCTGTGTATTTGGCAGTAGAGCATGGGCTCACATTCTTGATGAGAAAAGAAAAGAATTGTAGCCTAAAATTGATAAGTGTATATTTGTTGGTTATTCTGATGATGTCAAAGGTTATAGACTTCTTCAACCACATTGTAATGAAATTATTATTAGAAGATATGTTAAATTTGATGAAAATCTCTTGGCCTGTGAGCCTAATTCAATGGCTGTGCCTTCTTCGGCCCGCGAGCCATCTTCGACATTTGTGCCTTCTTCTGTTCCTATTTTGGTTTCGTCTTCAGATGATGAAAGTGAGGATGTTAATCCACTTCCACCTGTTGAAATTCCTCTAGATGAGTCCTTTGAACTTGAACAAGCACCAGTTCCACCACTTCCTAGATGGGTCTGTTCAACACAAGAAGCAGTTGGTGATCTTGTTGGTGATCCTTCAGATCAGTGTCAAACATGTTCACAGTTTTGGAGAGCCTCTTCTCTTCTGGCTCAAGTTTCAGAGACTCGCGATCTAGAGACATTTGTAGAAGCTTCAGGTCATCCATATTGGGATACAACAACGAATGAAGAGTATCCTTCTTTAATGGAAAACAATACTTGGGATTTTGTACCTCTTCCAAAAGGAAGAAAACTTGTCAGATGTAAATGGGTCTATAGAACTAAGTATGCATCAAATGGAAGTGTTGAAAGACACAAGGCTCAGTTAGTTGCCAAAGGATTTTGCCAAGTTGAAGGAATTGACTATAATGAAACCTTTGCCCCTGTAGCCAAAATGAATTCCATCCACCTTGTTCTTGCTCTTGCTACCTCACCTAAATGGGAGTTCCATCAAATGGATGTTAAATCTTCCTTCTTGCATGGTGATTTGAATGAAGAAATCTACATG
>WSFP011412329.1:0-24355 GCA_009831015.1 Picea engelmannii | reverse complement strand
AAAATTTTTCTTTTAACATCAGTCTGATACATGATGATGGCTATAGCATGAAGCTCATGCACCCTCCTGCTGAGTGCATCAACCACTTTATTTTCTTTCCCTTTGATATTCTTTATATCAAAGTCATATTCACTTAGAAATTCCACCCATCTTCTTTGTCTAGCATTTAGATTTGGTTGATCAAATAAATATTTCAAACCATTGTGGTATGTTTTTAGGTCAAACCTCTTTCCCATGAGGTAGTGTCTCCATTTCCCCAGGGCATGCACTATGGATTCAAACTCCAAATCATGAGTGGTATAGTTTCTTTCATGCTCCTTCAAATTCCTTGATTCATAACATATCACAAATCCATTTTGACTGAGGACTCCACCCAATCCTTCATTACATGCATCTGTGCATACAATGAAATCTTCATTTGGGTCTGTGATCCTTAGTATTGGGGCACTTGTCAATAATTGTTTCAAATGTTGAAAAATCCTTTCACAGTCTGAAATCCACTGAAACTTCATACCTTTCCTTTGCAAGGAATTGATTAGGTGTGCTATATTCAAGATTCCTCCAATGAATCTCTCGTAGTAGCCCACAAGGCCCATGAAAGATCTGACCTCTTTCACATTCTTTGGTGCTGACCATTCTCTAATGGATTCTACCTTCTCAGGGTCCACTACTATCCCATCTTTTGAGATGATATGCCCCAAATAATGAATTTGTTTCTAATAAAATGAGCACTTGCTTAATTTGGCATACAATTGATGCTCCCTTAATACTTGCAACACCATATTCAAATGATATTCATGCTCTTCCTCTAACTTGGAAGATATAATAATGTCATCCAAAAAGACAATGAAAAACTTGTCCAAATACTCTCGGAAAACACCATTCATTAAGCACATGAAAACAACTGGTGCATTTGACAATCCAAATGGTACCACCATGAACTCATAATGACCATACCTTGTCCTGAAGGCGGTCTTGCTAATATCTTCTTCTTTAATTATCACCTAATGGTATCTTGATCTGAGATCTATCTTTGAAAATATCCTAGCATCCTTCAATTGATCAAAGAGATCATCAATCCTTGGTAAAGGATATTTGTTCTTAACAATCACTTTATTCAATTGTCTGAAGTCAATGCACAATCTTAACGTTCCATATTTCTTTTTCAAAAACAAGATTGGGGCACCCCAAGGTGATACACTTGGGCATATATACCCCTTCTTTAGAAGTTATTCAAGCTACATTTGCAAATCCTTCAATTTTGGTGTACTCATCCTGTAAGGAGTCTTTGATACTGACGCTACTCCAGGCATCAAATCTATAGAGAAATCAATGTCTCTCATTAGGGGTAGTCTTGGTACTTCATTGAATACATATTCAAACTCTTTCAGGACAACATAATTCTCCAAATTTGGCACCTTGTCCTTAAGTGTCTCATCCATATGAGATGCAAATATTTGACATCCTCTTCTATAACATTTTTTCAGTTGTAATGCTGAAATTTCTCTAATAGTTACTGCCCTGGGAATTCCTTTAACTTTCCTTTGGTTCCCTTATTCATCTAAACAAGTGAATGCTTTGTTATGACAACCCAATAGACAATGATGTGGATCCAACCAATCCATCCCAATTAAATATTCATAGGAACGTAAGGGTAAGATGTTTAAATCTGCCCTGGTATTTAGTCCATTCATGTCAATGAGGCAGGACTTAACCATCTCATTAACGTTTCTTCTGGCTCCAGTAGCCAGTTGCACCAACCATGATTTCTCATGCTTGATTCTTGGTAAATGCAAACTTTCCACCACTTTTGGGTCTATATAAATATGGCTAGCTACTGAATCAATTAAAATAACAAGAGTTTGGTTGTTGATCATACCTTCCACTTCAATCACATGGGGCTGATACTCTGCATGCTTGCTGTCCAGGGCTGCATAAATCCTTGACACATTTATGCCCATGTCCTCTACTGTCTCAGCTCATTGTACATTGTGAACAACCCTACCTTTTTCGCCTCTGTGAGGACAATCTCTAAACCTATGGTCTCCTTTACAACCCCAACATTGCATAGGTGGTTATCTTGGCCCTTGACTCCCTTTTTCAATCACTCTGGTTTCCTTATGAATTTGCTGCCATTGTGGATTATTTCTGAAGAATGGTGGCTTAGCTCCCTTCTTCCTCTGATCCATCTTGAATTTATTATTGTCTTCCCAAACCTTTTGGAAAGATGGTCTTGCTTTCAATTGGTCATATACGCATTTATCTCTCCTTATGGTCTCTTCTAATGTCTTGGGATCATCATGCTATATTTTGTCACTGATGAACGATGGAAATACACTTAAGTACCGATGAATATTGACTATCTCATCCTTAATGAGAGAGACATACTTCAACAATTCCAAAAACCTTCTCTCATATTCATCGATGGTCATACTTCTAAGCTTGAGTTCAAAGAAATCTTTCATTTTCTTGTCATAGTATCTCTTGGTCAAGTATTTCTTCTCAAAATACTTCTTGATTTCTCTCCAAGTAACAATTTTTTCTACAATGTTTTGTACCTGTACAATTTGATCCCACCACATGGAGGCATTTCCTTTGAGTTGATAAATAGCAATTCTATCTTTAGCATGAGAAGAATAATTATGCAATTGAAAATGCTTACTCATGCCTAGAAACCATGTTTCAACATCTTCATCCTTCTTGTGCTCACCATCAAAAGTAGGAGGTTTGATTTTGTTCATTTCTCCTCGCAGCTCATCCACCCCAGATATCTTATACCTTCTGGCAGGGGATAGACTTGAGCTGTTGCCTACTCTCTTATGGGAATGTCTATGGGAATGATGGTGATGTCTACTAGCACTTTTTACTTCTCTCTTCTCCTATGAAGATTTGTGACTCTAAGATCTACTTGAGTCACTCTCCTTAGCCAATTTCCTCTCTATTCTATTCAAACCTTCCAATAGTTTCATGTTGAAGTCATCCTGCTACTCTTTGGCTTTCATAAGCCTTTCATTATCAAATTTATGATTTTGGACATCCTTCTGCAAATTATTAATGGTCTCAGCCATATTCATATCTTCATTCCTTTCTTCTCCATGTCCATTGGAGTTTGTTCCTTCCATGCCCAAATGGACATCCATCCCTCTGCTCTTCTCTAGATGATTGTAATTCTCTTGTGCCTCTTCCATTCCTACGTACTTTGGACTAGTCTAAACTGACTGAGTTGTTGTTAATTCTGCAAAACGTGCAGCCATCGAAACTAATCAGACTAACAAATCAACAATTCATGAGAATATGCACCATTTTGATTCAACATACACATCAAATTTTTCACTCACGGTTTCCTGGTGTTATCACCATGTTAATTATAGATAAGACCCAAGTCTGGAGAACGTTGACGTGTAGTTTCTTCCGAGATACACTTGCGTAAGAAGGTGATATTGTCGAAACCACTTTCGCAAAGACGCGGTATCACATGTCTCAACATGTCAAATCCACCACTCGTGGAGCGGGCGACGACTAGTTAGATCACCCTGTTTCATTCGTTCAGTACTTCGTAGCCATGTAACATCAGCTGAATGCTGCCATGTAGAAAACTCAAAAAGATAATCATTCAAAATGGTTTGGACGAGCATGGAAACCCAACGTTGTTTGTACGTAATCTGTCTGCTCTTCATAAATGGAGTTCTATAATTACCACTCCCCAAGTATGAAGATATCTGCGTATCCATAACCATAGTAATCTTCAAGATTCTCGACTTCCTGCTCTCTGTAGAGACACATTTCGGTATCCTCAACCTGAGATACATGGACAAAACTAAGTCGAGTGAGACTGGTTATTCGAGCAACATGCTAGGCTTTCCTGCGAATAAGGAGGAAAGGGTCCTCGTGCACCTTCTAGAAACTAAGTTCCACACAGAGCCAGTTATAGACTCACGATTTAAAGTCAGGATGAATCCCATTATAAAGGATTTAATCATCAACAGGCCAACTGCTAAGAAGAAAAGGAGTAAGCGGCATAAGAAGGAGGAATCTACAACTGAAGCAACCGAAAGTGTTGGAGAAAATCAATCGGTCTGGTTAGAATCTTCTTTAAAGGTGAAGATCGCTAAGTTGAAGTAAGTCTTCAACTAATATAAGCATGTCTCAATGAATTTTGAACAGCTGGTAGCGGAGTTAAAGAGTACAAGAGATGATAGGCATGTTCTTCAATGACCCGTTTTACAACATGCTAACTGCTGTCATCACCCTTTTGTAATTTTGTGATTAATATGATTATATAAATACAGAAACGGATTTTAGACTGTTTTATTACAATTTCTATCTAGTGATGTTATGACTCTTGTTTTCTTTTATAATAATTTTTTCTTGTAATCTTATATTTTATTTTCATCTGTCTAAATCAGAAGAAATTAATTCAAAATTAATGCTTCAATGAGGTTATGTGTTTATTTTTCTTTTATTATTATGCAATTTAAACTCAAACTCCTCAACTTCCAAGCGACTTTGTGTGCATTAAATTGACCTGTTCATTTATATTATCGTACATATCAATATTACAAGGTAAACGCTTCTCCGCGCACCTAAATCTACTGTGCATTTCTTCTTCATCGTACCAACTACTTACGTGCACTATTATGGCATTGTGGGCCAATATCGACTGCACACAGTTTTGATACTGCGCACTGATATTCCATATTCATTTTCATCCTATGCATGCACCATGTCAAGTTTAACATATTCCTTCGTGCTCAAATATCTACACACAATACTAAATACACTCTTGCGAAACAACTTATACTCGTACTTATGCGCGTACCAAAAAAAATCGTCTGCATTAAGAAATACTTGCGCACTCCATGTGCACCTTACTATGTGTGTGCTTACCACGCAAGACTAATTTCAACACGTGCATCTACGCATAATAATCTTCCACATGGCGCAACAATTTACCGCTCACGCCAGTATGCCAACCTTTTCCAAGGACACTTTATGACTCTAATTCCTGTCACTTCGAAGTTACTTTTCTATGAATATTCACTTTGATTGCACCCTTCTGGTCCATCCAATCTCAGTGTTGAACTGAGGCTATGATACCAAATTGTAACGACCCCCTCGACCAACCTGAGGCTACGGTACGCCACTCCAGAGAAACCACTCATGCTCTGACACAAGTCGGTAACATTTCCAGCCATGAGGCCAAACCATGCTACTCTAGGAAACATTTTTGTTCCCATACTGTGAAACATATAGTAGCATACCTAGTAGTCAACTAAGAAATGCCACCTAAACTTACTCTTTAGACTGCATGCAACTAAAACATATACATACAACACGCTCGCAGAATCTTTACATCTAAATATAAACAAACCATTACTTTCTGTAACTCACGGCTTTTATATTAAAATAACAGTAATTATCGATATGCACCATTTACAGGAAATTACCCATAAGCACACAAGCATTCATAGTCACATATATGAAAAAATCGTAACATGAGCATGTAAATAACAAAACAACATATCCATATATCATACAATTGATACTTATCTTTAAAAAGACTGTCACCAACTCCTTACAGACCATCCACAAACCTCCCAACCATAGATTACACTGTTCATCACTCTCAACAGTGAATCACCTCCGAGCTGGGACTGAAATCCACCCAGGGTAAAGGGATTCCTATCCAGGCTAAGGCTCATGGACAATAGGAAAGACTTCGTCTCAGGCGCTCACTCAACTAACATCCTACAACCTCTCATTCCCCACATGCCTGTCCCACCCAAGGAAGTGTGCCCCTTCTCTACTCAATAGTCCCTCGGCTACCCCACTTCCCTTCCATGGCTTCAGCAACAACCCGGAGCAGAAGTCTCTGAGCGTTATAGCTGTAGTTTAGCACCTACGAAATTCAATCCCCAATAATTCTCTAACCCAAAGAATTTCTCACGGGCCTGATAACCCGCTTCTTCAATGCCGGTCCAAGCTAACTAGGTACACCAACCAAAAGGGATGGGGAAACATGTTTCGGAAAGGTGGAATGGCTGTCTCAAGGATAAAAAAATGTATGAGTGAAATGGTCACGGAGTCATTGACTGGATAACTGAGTGTGTTTTTGGAATCACTGCGAACTCTCTGTCAAAAATGATGGTCAACCTGTTGGTTTTCCCCCCTGTTCTCTGTTCATCTACTCTTCCTCTCGAATAATCCCCACTTGGCTAATTTTCCCCACAATATGAATGCATGTCCCCAACTTGACACTTGTCAGATCGGAAGTTACTTTTGTCCACTTGTCCCCAACTTTAGAACTTAGGATAAAATTATCCATACTTTATGTTTTGGGAAATATTAATATAATATTTCCTTGACTTTTGGCCCTCCCTTTCCCTAACTGGTGAAGTTCAATCTGCAATCTCTTTTATCATGGTCGGTCTGCATGCAGTGATGTATTTTATATTAATCACGAGTCATGTACAAAGTAGGCGCATTAGCCCTTGACATATAGGTCCGCTGGCCTAAGTCCAAGACATAAGCATTCTGGCTTACAATACTGGCTCACCAGCCTATAATGCATATTATATACACAAAGGTTTGCGGACCTTAATATTACACACACTTAGTTACTGCGTTCTATATCCTCTGTCTTTAAGGTTGTGTGTACCTTAGTTACTACGCATGGTATTCATAAATGTGCACATTACATCCCTTTACAACACAGTATATGCGCACACCATGCCATGAAAGGTGTATTACAAAAATGATGTCTAAACAACTCACTAGCTTAAATATACTTGGATTATGTTTACATTTGGGTTCGACTGAGGGATATTACAATCCCCTCCCCTTATTTATGCACTTTCCTCAGTGCATCATGTACCCATATACAACAAAATTCTCAAAATTATTCAAAAAGATGCGGGTACTCTACCCGCATTGCATCCTCATGCTCCCAAGTAGCGTCTTCAGGTCTGTACCAGGTCCATTGGACCTTTACAATCCCTATGGCTCGATTCCAAAGTTGCTTGATTTTTTGATCCAGGATGCGCACCGAATGCACTTGGAAAGCGCCTTCTTGCTCCACCTGAATAACATTCCAATCAATAACATGATTAGCATAGGGTATATATTTCTTTAATAATGATACATGGAAGAGATTATGAACATACAAGGATGCAGGTAATGCAATCATATAAGCTACCGGACCAATCCTCTCTAGGATTTCAAATGGTTCACAAAATCTGGCTGCTAACTTGATGCAGCTTCCCAACTTCAGGGAGCTTCTGTTTGCTTTCACTTTTAGGAAAACATGATCACCAACTTTGAATTCTTTGTGGATTCTGTTTTTATCAACATAGATTTTCTGTCTGTCTTGGGAAGCTTTCAAATTTTGCTTAATTTTTAACATTTGGTCCTCCATCTCCTTGAGCAACTCTAGCCTGACTACTGTTCTATCAACTGGATTATCCCAACTTACTGGAGTATTGAACCTTCTTCCATAAAGTGCTTCAAATGGGCTCATTTTCAATGATGTCTGATACCCATTATTGTAAGAGAATTCTACCAAGTGTAGGTAGTCTTCCCATTTCAATGGTTTGTTCATCACATACATTCTCAACATATCTTCTATCACCCTATTCACTCTTTCTGTCTGTCCATCAGACCTGGGATGATAAGATGTACTAAAGTTCAGATTCATTCCGAATCCTTTGAACAATCCTTTCTAGAAATTTGAGGTGAATTTTGGGTCGCTGTCAGACACAATCGTTTTAGGAATTCCGTGCAATCGTGCCACTTCCTTCATGAATATATCAACAACATTTGCTGCTTTGTGAGTAGATTTTAGTGGAATAAAAGGGGCATATTTTGTGATCTTGTCCGCCACTACCATAATCGAATCATGTAGCTTGCCTGTTCTGGGCAATCCCATAATAAAATCCATTGTCACCACTTCCCACTTCCATTCAGGAATGGGCAAAGGTTGCAGCAATCCTGTTGGATGCCTATGCTCTGTTTTAACTTTCTGGCACTCCATACACCTAGCGATATATTCCGCAATTTCTCTCTTCATACCTAGTCAAAAGTATTGGCTCTTGACTGTTGTTATGGTTTTCTGATATTGAGGGTGCCCTGCATAAGGAGAATTATGCATCTTACACAAAATTATACGTTTCAAGTCCTGGACATTTGGTATAAAAATTCTATTCTTGTGCAGCAGTATTCCATCTACTCCCAACTTATAAATATCCATCTTCTTGGGTGTCTTACCTTGCTTTAACATTGCTATCAATTCTCTGTACTGCAGATCTATATTTGTAGCCTCCATAATTTTTCTTTTAACATCAGTCTGATACATGCTGATGGTTGTAGCATGAAGCTCATGCACCCTCCTGTTGAGTGCATCAACCACTTTATTTTCTTTCCCTTTGATATGCTTTATATCAAAGTCATATTCAATTAGCAATTCTAACCATCTACTTTGTCTAGCATTTAGATTTGGTTGATTAAATAAATATTTCAAACGATTGTGGTCATATCTCAAACCTCTTTCCCATGAGGTAGTGTCTCCATTTCCTCAGGGCATGTACTATGGCTGCCAACTCCAAATCATGAGTGGCATAGTTTCTTTCATGCTCCTTCAACTTCCTTGATTCATAACATATCACAAATCCATTTTGACTAAGGACTCCACCCAGTCCTTCATTACATGCATCTGTGCATACAATGAAATCTTCATTTGGGTCTGCGATCCTTAGTATTGGAGAACTTGTCAATAAATGTTTCAAATGTTGTAAACTCCTTTCACAGTCTGACGTCCACTGAAACTTCATACCTTTCCTTTGCAAGGAAGTGATTGGATGTGCTATCTTCGAGAATCCTCCAATGAAGCTCCTGTAGTAGCCTGCAAGGCCCATGAAAAATATGACCTCTTTCACATTTTTTGGTGCTGAACATTCTCTAATGGATTCTACCTTCTTAGGGTCCACTGCTATCCCATCTTCTGAGATGATATGCCCCAAATAATGAATTTGTTCTGATAAAATGAGCACTTTCTCAATTTGGCATACAACTGATGCTCCCTTAATACTTGCAACACCATCTTCAAATGATGTTCATGCTCTTCCTATGACTTGGAATATATAAGAATTCCATCCAAAAAGACAATGACAAGCTTGTCCAATACTCTCGAAAAACACCATTCATTAAGCACATGAAAACAACTGGTGCATTTGACAATCCAAACGGTACCACCATGAACTCATAATGACCATACCTTGTCCTAAAGGCTATCTTGCTAATATCTTCTTATTTAATTTCTTAATGACCATACCTTCTTTAATTTCTATAATGACCATACCTTCTTCCTCTGATCCATATTGAATTTCTTATTATCTTCCCAAGCCTTTTGGAAATCTGGTCTTGCTTTCAGTTGGTCATATAAGCATTTAGCTCTCCTTATGGTATCTTCTAATGTCTTGGGATCATCATATTGTATTTTGTCACTGATGAATGATGGAAATCCACTTAAGTACCGTTGAATCTTGACTATCTCATCCTTAATGAAAGAGACATACTTCAACAGTTCCAGAAACCTTCTCTCATATTCATCGATGGTCGTACTTCCAAGCTTGAGTTCAAATAACTCTTTCATTTTCTTGTCATAGTATCTCTTGGTCAAGTATTTTTTCTCAAAATACTTCTTGAATTCTCTCCAAGTAACACTTTTCTCTACAATGTGTTGTATCTGCACAAGTTGATCCCACCACATGGAGGCCTTTCCTTTGAGTTGATAAATAGCGATTCTACCTTCAGCACGAGAAGAATAATTATGCAATTGAAAATAGTTCCTCATGCCTAGCAACCATGTTTCGACATCTTCATCCTTATTATGCTCACCATCAAAAGTAGGAGATTTGATTTTGTTCATTTCTCCTCATAGCTCATCCACCCCAGATATCTTATACCTTCTGGAAGGGGATAGAATTGAGTTGTTGCCTGCTCTCTTATGGGAATGTCTATGGGGATGATGGTGATGTCTACTAGCAGTGTTTACTTCTCTCTTCTCCTTTGAATATTTGTGACTCTCAGATCTACTTGAGTCACTCTCCTTAGCCAATTTCCTCTCTATTCTGTTCAAACCTTCCAATAGTTTCATGTTGAAGTCATTCTGCTACTCTTTGGCTTTCATAAGCCTTTCATTATCAACTTTATGGCTTTGAACATCCTTCTACAAATTCTTAATGGTGTCATCCATATTCATATCTTCATTCCTTTCTTCTCCATGTCAGTTGGAGTTCGTTCCTTCCATGCCCAAATGGACATCCATCCCTCTGCTCTTCTCTGGATGACTATAATTCTCCCGTGCCTCTTCCATTCCTATGGAATCTGCACTGGTTTGACCTGACCGAGTTGTTGTTAATTCTACAAAACGTACAACCATGAAAACTAATCAGACTAACAAATTAGAAATTCATGAGAATATGCACCATTTCGATTCAACACACACATCAACATTATCACTCTCGATTTCCTGGTGTTAATTAGCAAAACAATTGTAGATAAAACCCAAGTCTCGAGAACGCCGATGCACAGTGTATTCCAAGATACACTTGCATAAGAAGGTGATATTGTTGAAACCACTTTCGCCAAGATGCGGTATCACATGTCTCAACATGTCAAATCCACCACTCATGGGGTGGGTGACGGCTAGTCAGATCACCCTGTTTCATTTGTTTGGTACTTTGTAGCCATGTGACGTCAGCTGAATGTCGCCATGTAGAGAACTCAAAAAGCTAATCATTCGATATGGATTGGCCGAGCATGGAAACCCAATGCTCTTTGTACATAATCTGTCTGCTCTTCATAAATGGAGTTCTATAATTAACACTCCCCAAGTATGAAGATATCTGCATATCCATAACCATAGTAATCTTCAAGCTGCTTGACTTCCTACTCTTTGTAGAGACACATTTCGGTATCCTCAACCTGTGATACATGGACAAAGCTAAGTCGAGTGAGACTGGTTATTCGAGCAACATGCTAGGATTTTCTGCGAGTAAGGAGGAAAGGGTCCTCACGCACCTTCTAGCAACTAAGTGCCACACAGATCCGGTTATAGACTCGTGATTGGAAGTCAGGTTGAATCCCATTATAAAGGATTTAATGATCAACATGCCAGCTGCTAAGAAGAAAAGGAGTAAGCGGCATAATAAGGAGGAATCTACGGTTGAAGCGACCGAAAGTGTTGGAGAAAATCAACCAGTTTGGTTAGACTCTTCTTTAAAGGTGAAGATCGCTAAGCTAAAGTAAGTCTTCAACTAATATAAGCATGTCTTAGTGAATTTCGAACAGTCGATAGTGGAGTTAAAGAGTACAAGAGATGATAGGCCTGTTCTTCAACGACCCTTTTTACAGTAGGCTAACTGCTATCATCACCCTTTTGTAATTTTGTGACTAATATGATTATATAAATACAAAAATGGATTTTAGATTGTTTTATTACAATTTCTATCCGGTGATGTTATGACTCTTGTTTTCTTTTATAATAATTTTTTCTTGTAATCTTATATTTTATTTTCATTTGTCTAAATCGAAAGAAATTAATTCGAAATTAATGCTTCAATGCGGTTATGTGTTTATTTTTATTTTATTATTATGAAATTTAAACTCAGACTCCTCTTCTTCCAAGTGACTTCGTGAACATTAACTTGACCTGTTCATTTATATTATCGTTCCTATCAATATTACAAGGTAAACACTTCTTCGCGCACCTAAATCTACTATGCATTTCTTCTTCGTCATACCGCCTACTTATGCGCACTAGTCTGGCGTTGTGTGCCAATATCCACTGCACATAGTTTTGATACTACACATCGATATTCCATATGAATTTTCATCCTATGCATGCACTATGTCAAGTTTAACATATTCCTTCGTGCTCAAATATCTGCGCACACTACTGAATACACTCTCGCGAAACAAATTATACTTGTACTTATGCACGTACCAAAAAAACTCCTCTGCGTTAAGCAATACTTGTGCACTCCATGTGCATCTTACTATGTGTGTGTTTATCGTGAAAGACTAATTTCAGCGCATGCATCTATGCATAATAATCTTCCACACAGAACCACAATTTAACGCACACGCCAGTACGCCAACCTTTTCCAAGGACACTTTATGACTCTAATTCTAGTCACTTCGAAGTTACTTTTATGTGAATATTCATTTCAATTGCACCTTTCTAGTCCATCCAAGCTCAATGTTGAACTGAGGCTCTGATACCAAACTGTAATGACCCCCTCGACCAACCTGAGGTCGGGGTACGCCACTCTAGAGAATCCACTCATGCTCTGATGCCAGTCAGTAACATGTCCAGCCATGAGGCCGGACCATGCTACTCTAGGGAACATTTTCATTCCCATACTGCAGAACATATAGTAGCATACTCAGTAGTCAACTAAGCAATGGCACCTAAATTTACTCTTTAGACTGCATGCAACTAAAACATATACATAAAGCATGCTTGCAGAAGCTTTACATCTAAATATAAACAAACCATTACTTTCTATAACTCATGACTTTTATATTAAAATAATAGTAATTACCGATATGCATCATTTATAGGAAACTACCCATAATCACACAAGCATTCATAGTCACATATATGATAAAATCATAACATGGGCATGTAAATAACAAAACAACATATCCACGAACCTCCCAGCCATAGATTACACTGTTCATCACTCTCAACAGTGAATCACCCCTGAGCTGGGACTGAACTCCACCCAGGGTAAAGGGATTCCTATCCATGCTAAAGCTCATGGAAAATCAGAAAGACTTCGTATCAAGTGCTCACTCAACTAACAACCTACAACCTCTCATTCCCCACATGCCTGTCCCACCCAAGGAAGTGTGCCCCATATTTATTCAACAGTCCCCTGACTGCCCCACTTCCCTTCCAAGGCTTCAGAACCAGGCCGGACCGAAAGTTTCCTAGCATTGTAGCTGTAGTTTTGCACCTACAAAATTCAATCCCCAACAATTCTCTCACCCAGAGAAATGCTCACGGGTCTGACAACCCGCTTCTTCAATCTCTCTTCAAGATAACTAGGTACACCAACCAAAAGGGATGGGGAAATAGGTTTCAGAAAGGTGGAATGGTTGTCTTAAAGATAATGGAATGTATGAGTGAAATGGTCATGGAGTCACTGACTGGATAACTGAGTGTGTTTTTGGAATCACTGTGAACTCTCTGTCAAAAATGATGGTCAACCTGCTGGTTTCCCCCCCTATTCTCTGTTCATCCTCTCTTCCTCTCGACTAATCCCCACTAGGCTAAGTTTCTCCACGATATGAATGCATGTCCCCAACTTGACACTTGTCATATCGAAAGTTACTTTTGTCCACTTGTCCCTAACTTTAGAACTTAGGATAAAATTATCCATACTTTATGTTTTGGGAAATATTAATATAATATTCCCTTGACGTTTGGCCCTCCCTTTCCCTAATTGGTGAAGTTCATTCCCCCATCTCTTTTATTGTGGTCGGTCTGTGTGCAGTGATGTATTTTAGATTAATCATGAGTCATGTAAAAAGTAGGCGCATTGGCCCTTGACATCTAGGTGCGCTGGCCTAAGTCCAAGACATAAGCATTCTGGCTTACAATATTGTCTCACCAGCCTATAATGCATATTATATACACAAAGGTTCCCTGACCTTAATATTGCGCGCACTTAGTTACTGGCCGCTGTATCCTCTGTCTTTAAGATTGCACGCACCTTAGTTACTCCACGCGGTATTAAAAAATGTACACATTACATCCCTTTACTGCGCAGTATATGAGCACACCATGCCATGAAAGGTGTATTACAAAAATGATGTCTAAACAGTTCACTAGCTTAAATATACTTGGATTATATTTACATTTGTGTTCGGCCGAGGGATATTACATTAGAGATTATTGGGATAGGTTGAGGATATTTCTCCATCAATTTTGGATCTTCTCTAAGATCCAACCTTGACCTCAAATTCGAATCCAACTGATTTCCAAGATTAAGCGGATTTTTCCTTGATTTTCCTCAACAACCCAAAATTATCTCAAACAAGCCAATGCTCCCCCAAAGGATGGTACAAAGCACTGGCACTCCCTGACAGTGGGCAGGGGAGAACTTCCCAAAATTACTTCAAAAAATTCCAAAGCTCCCCCAGAATGGTGCCCTGAGTGTTGTAACACTGCCCCAAAGAGGGGTAGGGAACGTTGGCACTCCCTGGCAGTGGGTAGGGGAGCGTTTCTTTCAAAAATTATTTTTAAGTGGTCTTTTCCATGGAAAATGATTTGTACTCCTCATCAGATTATTTCTCCTTCTTAAACCAATCTTTGAGGGTGTCTCAAGTGTCCTTGTGATGTTGTTTGAGACATGACATGGGAAATATGACTGTATGATGTCTGTGAAACTTGCGACACTTAAGGCTAAAAGGTGATAGTTGTGACACTTGTAACGACGACAATAGGTCATCATTGAAGTGAGTAATTTGGATGCATAACACCCTTCTCTTGCGAGACCGGTTGAAGGGTCTCATATTCACTTTTCCTCCTAAGCTCTGTCTTCATAAAAGTAGACTTCTTCCAGTGCTCTCATTGCTTCTTTCCTATTTTCCATCATCACTGCCATTCTTTCCATCAATGACAAGCACACTCTTCCTGTAAACATGCCAACAAATGCAACAACATTCAAATCCAAGAAAATGGAGAAATTTTGCAGTGACTATAATATAACTCTTGGCCATTCCACAACGTATTACCCATAGGGTAATGGGTTGGCTAAATCATTTAATAAAATCCCGACCAGAATTATTAAGAATCTTTTGTAGGAGAACAAGAAATCTTGGGACAAAAATATCATCTATGCGTTATGGGATGATAGAATTACCACTAAAAGGTATATTTCCACATCACCTTTCTAGATTGTATATGGTACAAAGGCACTTTTTCCTACCTCATTAGGATTTCCAATGATGAGACTATTGCTAGAACAAGAGGCTGAACCAAATGATGCTTTAAAGAGAATAAACCAATTGATGTTACCGCTGCTAATGTTTTCAAAATGGATGGTAGTGGCTTCAGTAAGATGTGAACGAGTTCAAGTGGCTAACAAAATTCTTTTAGTTGTCATGGTTGTTTTGAAATTGATTATGATGTGACAGGTTCACATGACAAAGTTTAAGGAAAAAGGATAAGTGGGGTGGCCAATCCCGCAGTTGATGACTGGTTAATATCCTTTTGGAGGAACAAAATTTCTTAGTGGGGAGGCATGATAAAAAATGGATCTAGGAAGGTGTAAAAATCAAACTTCTTGGAATCATATGAAACCAATGAAATTGATTCGGGCTCATCGCGCTGATTCTGGCCATATAATTTTTTCCAAAAATGGACACCGTATGCAAAAGTTATTGTGTTCTGATCGATTTCCCAAATAGGCAATAAAGTCAACTGGTCAAAGTCAACAGGACACACTGCTGACGTTGACATGACTTCAACAGGGACATGTGGCAACACGATGAGGTGACATGTGTCACTCATTTTTGGCATTTTCAAGGGTTGATGTAGAACAATAAAAAAATTGACACGTGGCACTATACAGACACAACACGTGGATGTACAGAATGATGACATGGCCCAATGATAGGCTGAGACGTGGAAATCCGAATGATAGGTGGTAGTATGGATGTTGACGTGGCAATTTGACTGGGAAATACAAATGTTGATGTGGCTGCTAATTGTGTAGGTGACTTGGCAATATAAATTCTAATGTGGTAGGCTCAGGGTATGACACGTGGCTGTATGGAAGTGACATGGCAGGCTGACAAGAGGGTGACATGGTGCTGACTGTGCATTGATTATTTCGGTCACTGGACTGTATGATCCCATCACAGGGTGACATGTGGCCCAATCAGAGGGAAACATGTGGCATCCCATATTTAGCGAATGTTGGCTGGGTAAACAAATTGTTACCTCTGCGGGAATTGAACACCCGACCTCCACCTAGCCAAATTCTTCGCAACCACTGGCGGATCGACCGGGCTAACCATGGAACTTAACCCCTATGTGAGGTTCTTTGGTTTTATGGTGAGTTTGGTAGAGTTTTGGGGGATAATCCCGGTCGATGGGGAGCTATCCTGCGACTAGGGCCCATGGACCAGGAGCTAGGATGGATAGTTAGGGCACGGGGATTTTAAATCCCAGACACATGGTGTGCCAAGTGACTAGAGGCCAAGAAACAAGGGGATGTGACCTAAGTTTTGGGGGCAACGCCTAACACTCGACCATATGAAATTGCCCATATGCCCAAGGGCCCGGAGAAAGGGGGATGTGCCCAATATTTGTTGAAATTTTGGTTTTTCAACTTTATAATAAGATTTTTGTTGTTAAAATATGTTGATTTTTGGAGATTTTTTCCCCAAAATTGAGGATCTGGAGCCCTTTTTGAGGCCATATCTTGGGGGGAAGTTGGGAGGAGAACCCAAACTCAAATCGTATATAAATCATAGTGTTTTTTTATAGTCAAGGAGGTTCATATTAGCAGAATGATGATGAGTTTGTGAAGCTTCAAGACGTTTTTATGCAGGGAAGCCATTGAAGAGGCGAACTTTGGAGGCCAATTCCAGGAGCTACACTTAGCCTTTTTCACTGCCATCAGTTGTGTTGGATTCTTGAGGTCGAACAGAACAAAAATAAACCAGATCGTAATCTCTTTGAAACAATTTTTATGTACTATTGAAGGATTGAATATTAATACAAAATCCTCCTCCACTGAGACAAAGGTCCAAAGACATAGGAAATCTTGCCGAACTCCGTTAACAACCTTGTTGTTATGGTTTTCTATTCTTTATTCTTACTTTCTCATATTCATTCATTGTGATGGCTGAAATATTCTTTCATTAAGTTCTTATTCTTTTCTTAATTTCATAAATGGCAATTGAACACATGCTTAAAACTCAACCAAGTCTGTAAAGATCATTTTTGGATCAGTCGTACATGATGGGAGGAAGAACACTTATACCCTTGATAAAAATGGGTGTAAGCACATGGTGTTGCCAATAGAAGATAAAGGAGTTAAATAGGAAGCTAGTTCAAGTATACTTCTCATGGGTGGGAAGGAACCTTTGAAGTAAGAAGAAGATGCCCAGTGTTGTAGTTTGAGGATAGGAGAGATAAATATATATCTTAGAATGAGTTTCAAAGGTTCTCATACTTGTGAGGAAGTGGTGCAGGAGTCATCGAGGGAAGAGGCTAGGGATCGAGAGGTTTTTAAAACTAACAATTTGATTGTGATGGAAGATGTAACAAAAAGATGGCCATTGGAGTCGGTCAAAGAGAAGGAGAATGGACAGAAGCCAAGTTTTTTTCAAAAGGAAAAGAAGGAAGAGGAGGCCCACATAGTTGTGGGAAAGAGAAATTTCCAAGAGGAACCTTCAGATTTGATACACACTGAATGGGAGAAGGATTTAGAAATGTTGGAGAATTGGTTAAATCATCCAAAGGTGGAGGAAGACTACCATAGGAATGCAATCATGAAATATAGTGAAGGGAACCTTCAGGAAGGTAAATATCCTGAAAAAATAAAGAAGAAGGAGAAGCAACCAATGGGTAGTAGCAAAGAGAACCTACAACAAGGTGATTGTCAGGAGAGCAAGAGAGAGTTGCAAAAAAAGAGCCAACTAGAGGATATGATGGACAATGAGACTATGGAGTTGAGAGGGTTGATAGAAAGATCAACCAAAGAGACAAGAAAATACTGTAGTGGTAAGATAGGTGTAACCCTGCAATTTATGATTTAGAGACCAGGATAAAAGTCTGCAGCAGCAGGAGAACGACAAAAACAACAACGAAAACAATGAAGAGAAGCATGTGGACAACTTCGAGTTAAAGTTTGGGACCCAGGAAGATCTCCATCGTAGTAGTAGCGGAGCCATGAGTGGGAGCTCATGATTTTTCTCAGCAGACGAGTATGATGTAGGAGCATCACTGTCATGATTCAATAAGGTGAAGTGGAGAAAAACTTAACATCTAGCGCAATGCATTCAGAACTGGTTTGGATGCCAAGGAGGGCACGTCACTTTAAATTTTAAACCTTTGTAGTAAAGGCCCTTTAATATTTTGAGGAAAGATTCATTACATGCACTCCAAGAGATTGTGATTTCTTTAATTACTTTTAGGATTGTACAGATTTCAAGCGCCAAATCATATCTGGGTTGTAATTATCCATTTAATGTAATAAGCGTAGTGGTAGGTTGCTTTAATTGAAAAATGATAGCACTAGAATAGTCTGGAGGGAAGGCTCGAGAAGCCCCCTCATCTATAAATGTATGTAATGTATGCTCAAAAGGCGTTGTTGAAGGAAGATTGCTGGAGAGTTCTAGAAAAGAAGCCGAGAGATGCAAGAGCCTTTGTAAATATTTTCTGAATGAATATGAAAGAGGAGATTTGCTTCAAATTTTGAGTTTTCTTATCTCTGAGTTATTTTGGTAATGCTATGCTATCTATTTTCTGTGTTTATATTCTTGTGTGTATATTTCATGGTTGAATGAATGAAACTTTGATGTTCTGTAAGTTTCAATAGTGTCTCTTCTGAAATCCTAGTGAAAGAAGTGCACAGTGGCCACGCAAGTAGTGTGAAGGCAGAGTCGTTTTTAGACTCAATAGATTGGGAGAGATAGTGTTAATTGTGAAGAGTGAGTGAAAGGATTACACGTATACTCATATGAGTATAAAATATCGAAGGAAAGACCCATGCGAGGTGTGCATAGGGACAACACTTAGAATGGTGTTGAAAATGTTCAGAGGAGAGAAAGTGAAAGGAGTGCGTAAGAGATTTTCTAAGTCTCAAGCTCAGGAGAAGTAGCACAAGTGTGTCCTAAGCCTTAGTTATTTAAAGTTCATAAAGCTTAGGAAGGATAGTGAGACTAAGTTATTGAAAGGAAGAATTCATTTTGTTTGTAGGAAGAGTAGATGGGATCTATTCGAACAGGGCTAGAGGTTTTTCACAACCATTAGATCTATAGAAGAAGCACGGGTGTTAATCCTTTAAGTTCTTCAAAATTCGTGAATTCATAAATTTTCTAATGTGTATTGTGGAGGAGGCAAATTCTCTGAAGTCCCAAACTTTAATATGGGTCATTGGTAGTAGAGGGGCACATGTCCGTAGGTCAATGATTATTTGGTGAAACTGAAGTATAATTGCAAGAGCATGCAAGTTTCCCGAAGCTATGAAGGCTAGAGCAAATCCAGTGAAGATTTCTTCAGGAAGAAATCCTACAACTACTTGTTCTATTGTGGCCAAGAATGCCTTGGCCTCCATCCATTTTGTGACATAATCTATGCATAATAGGAGGTATGAGTTATGGTGGGAAGAAGGATTGATCTCCCCTACAAATTCAAGTGCCCATTTATCGAAGGGTTTTAATACCAAATGTGGCTATAACAACATCTCATATGATTGCACCAGTCTTCCCCTGTGTTGGAATCTATCACACCTTTTTACATATGCCTTGGCATATTTGAATATTGTGGGCCAATAGTACCCTTAGTGAAGTACAATGTACCTAGTCCTCTTATCTATAAAGTGGCCTCTACATGGACTACCATGGTGGGCATTCAAGATCTCATAGATCTCATCTCCTCGCACACATATTCTAACAATGATATCCAATAATGTGTGGAAGAGGTAACTATCGATCCATGAGAATATCCAACTTTGTTTGATGATGTTATGTTGCTCTTTTGGAGATAATTTTTTTTAAGTATACCTACAACCAAGTAATCACCATTATTTGAAAACCAAGGAGAGTTAGTAGAAACCACAAATAGGTGCTCATCATGAAAATAATATTCTACAGGTAGCTCATTCTCATTAGATTTAAGTCTTGATAGAATGTTAACCACTACATTATATTTCTTTGGTTTAGTCAAGATGGTTATATCATATTCCTTTAGTAACAATAACCACCTAGTTACACTGTTGTTAGTGATAGGTTTGTTCATTATTTATTTTATGGAAGCATGATCTATGTGTAATATTATTAGATATCTTGTGATGTAATGCTGAAATTTATTAATTGCATGTATTACTACAATAAAATCTTTTTATGTTACCATATAAATCAATTCTATGGGAGAGAGATTTTTGCTGATGTTATAGATTGCATATGGATTCTTTCCTTCCCGTTGTCCTAGAATAACTCCAATGGTAGTGTCTAACGCATATGTGGAGATATGAAATGGGAAGGACCAATCAATCCCTCTTAGAATATGAGATTCAGACACTTTAGTATTTAGTTCATCAAGTGCTCACTGGGATGTATCTATCCATAAAAAAACAGAATATTTTTTAAGAAAAGCGAATAATGGAAAAAAAAATTGTGATAATTTTTTAATAAAGAGACGGTAATAACCAACATATCCTAGGAAATTTCGTACCTATTTTTGCGAACATGGACTCGAGAAGTTTAATATTACCTTGAATTTTTCCAGATCCACTTAGATATCTTTAGCTGAGATGTAGTGTCATAATATGATGCTATCAATTAAAATGATCCATATGGATATCAGTGGCCATCCACCTATTCCAATTGGCTCAAAACGTTTTGTTGACAATTTACTATTTTTAGCAGTCTTTTTGGGTCCCAAACTTCCAGGGCCATTTTGAGGGCCTAAACAACATTTTTTTATAATTAGGCACCTTAATGATTGATATAGGATTTGATTGATCATGTGAAATGAAGCTCCTCGTCAATACCTTTTCAACTAGGTATCGTGCGCCCCAAACAAAGATCGTATGCCAAATTTACGCTCTCGTGAAGTTGATACACAAAACTACCCAAAATGGGGTCCACAAAACTATTGGCTTTTCATCTTCTGGGGTTAGCATTTTGGATTTTATTTATGTTAAAAATTCCTTTGGAGCCTCATTGTAACAACCATATTCTTACGAATGAGCATAGCTATCACATCTCCTCTCAGAGATAAGCTTACACCATTCTAGTGAGTCTTTCACTTCGTAATTTTATAGTTCTGTACATTTCACTCATTAATAGAAACTATGTATTATTGTATATCTGTGTCTCTTGTTATATACATATGATATATATTTTATATATTATTGGATATCTCGCAATATCTCGGTATATTTCTTTATTACATATCCGCTCTCAATTCATGCTGAAAATAATCTGGATTAGTGGTATTAGAGCAATCTGCTCTTGATTGTTTTTCAGTGCATGTCTCTGATGAGGTCC
The DNA here is from genome assembly GCA_009831015.1 of Picea engelmannii. Taxonomy (NCBI): domain Eukaryota; kingdom Viridiplantae; phylum Streptophyta; class Pinopsida; order Pinales; family Pinaceae; genus Picea; species Picea engelmannii. The sequence goes on along the minus strand of WSFP011412329.1, from coordinate 3,061 downwards.
AAGTATAGAAAGTTGGGTCTCTAGATTATCTCTCTTGAGGAAAATATCTCTTGCATGCCCAATAAACCCTTCATGGTGGAAGACAAGATAGATGATAGAGAAAAATATTCTATTAATCTGTTGCTTGAGCAAGCTCTCACGTGACAGAGGGAAGAAATGATGGATAATTTTTCCCACATCCTTCAACACTTGCTAATAACAACATGCACATATTCATCAAGCGGTGTCTTTGGAGACACCTCTCCTTTCAAGGTACAAGTTAATTTTGATATTCCCGTATTTGAAGGTCAGATCGATGCAGATTCCCTAGAAAAATGGGTAAATATGCTAGAAGGTTATTTCTCTGTTCACAATTTTTCCGATAAGGAAAATATCACCTTCGCACTACTTAAGGTTGTCCCACATGTCAAAAATTGATGGGAAAATTACTGGTAAAAAATTTCCATACAGGAGTCTAGAATATATGGGGCCAAGCCCACTTGGGAGTTCTGTGTGGATGCGGTCAAGGAAAAATATTACCCTATTGGTAACTATGATGACCAATACATGAAATGGACCACACTATGGTAAGAGAGGGGCCAAACAATGACAAAGTTCACACATACTTTCTATACCTTGCGCACCAAATTAGGTATCAAAGACTTTGAGTGAAATCTAGTTCTGAAATACCACGGGGCTCTGCATAGGTACATCCAAACCAAAATGAATTTCCTAGTCATCTCATCACTGAGAGCTACCTATTGATATTCTATCAAAATCTAGCATAAATTTAGGCACCAGAACAAATAGGAGTTCAATTTTGCAAATTTGTAACAACCAAAGTATGGTAAAGACGACCCTAACAACCAACCTTCAAAAAATCAGTCCAAGACACATGAAAAGAAGGGTAACATAAAGATAAAGAAGGACATTGGAAAGTGATATGAATTCCATAAAATCCCCTTTCACAACACTGATGAATGTCGCTAAAAAAAAACATTGGTGGCTGAGATCAAAGAAAAGGAGCCGAACCCTGATTCAAAATCTGATTCAGAAAATAATGGGAGAAGAAAAATCATCGACGCAGACCCCACTGCTACTGTCGCAACCACAACAATTCAACCAAAAGAACCATCGGATCCTGAAGAGGGGGATCACCTTTTTCATTCACATATGTGGTTGAAGGGGATCCCATTGCATTTTATTGTTGATAGTGGAAGCCATAAGAACCTCATCTCAGCACAGGTCATCAAACAATTGGGATTGTTGATAACACCACACCCACAACCATACAACATCATGTGGCTTCAATAGGGATGATATCTCCATGTCATCCAATAGTTTCGATTGTCATATGACATCCAACTCTTCAAGGATGAGGTATTATGTGATGCTTCCATATTGGATGTCTTTGATGCTCTTTTAGGCCAACCATATATGTGGAAGTGCCATGCTATTTATGAGTCTCGACCTCGTAGTGTCATTGTGACTCTGGGGGGTCATCTCTATAAGATACTAGAGGTAGTTCTGACTACTGTCCCACAAAAATAGTGCTGCAAGGTAATCTCTTGTACTGAAAAATTCAACCTCTTCACAATCTATTCAAAATATGAACAAAAATACACTGCAACCATTGCATCCCGGGCCCAAGAAATTTCTTTCCAATAGAAGCAGATTGTAGAAGAGAAAGAAGATAATGTTTCTTCACCTACAATGGTACCTACACACTATCCATTCAATCCAAGATACAACAGATTGGTTGAATAGATTCAACCCTTCCAACAACAGGTTCATGACAGTCTTCAACAAGTTAAGCAATGCAACTTCTCTAGCGAGGCAAACAACTCACCAAGATTTAGATTCAACAAACGCTTTCCCGTCTCCCTTGGGAACTCAACGCAATGGAGACCATTGATTCCTAAGGAGGGAGTATTGATCTAGATGGATATCGGTGGCCACCCACCTATTCCAATTGGCTCAAAACAATGTTTTGTCAATTTACTATTTTTAGCATTTTTTTGGGTCCCAAAATTCTGGGGCCATTTTGAGGGTTAAACGATGTTTTTTTTCATTACCGGGCACCTTAAAAATAAATATAGGCTCTGATGGATCCTATGAAATTAATCTCCTCATCAATACCTTTCCAATGAGATATCGTGCACCCCAAATGGATATTGTATGCCAAAGTTACACCCCCAGGAAGTTGATACACCAATCTACCCAAAACAGGGTCCACAAAACTGTTGGCTTTTCATATTCTGGGGTTAGGGTTTTGGATTTTCTTTATGTTAAAAAGGCCTTTGGAGCCTCATTGTAACAACCATATTCTTGTGAATGAGCATATCCATCACATCTCTTCTCAGAGATAAGTTTCCACCATTCTAGCGAGTTTTTCACTCTGTAATTTTATAGTTCTGTACATTTCACTCATTAATAGAAACTACGTATTACTATATATCCGTGTCTCTTGTTATATACATCTGATATATCTCTGCTATATTATTGGATCTCTCACAATATCTTGATATATTTCTTTATTATATCTCTTCTCTCATTTCATGCTAAAAATAATCCGGATCATAACATCATTGAACATTTCTCATTATTGAGGGAAACATTTGATTCCTTACACCTTATCAATGTTTTCTCTAGATTTTCCAATGCCTTAAAAAAATCATTTCCATATTTCATGAAATCATCCATATATATTTCCAGACAATCATGGATTAAATAAGAGAATATACAAATTAAAACTCTTTGAAAGGTGGTGGGGCATTACATAACCCAAGCGATAGAACATGATAGGAAAATGTCCCCCATGGACAGGTAAGCATTGTTTTTTCTTGATCCTCATGTGCGATCTAGATCCGGTTATGCCCACTGGATCCATCGATGAAAGAAAATTGTTTCTTCCATGCTAACGAATCTGAGACCTAGTTAATGAATGGAAGTGGGAAATGGTCCTTTTGTGTTGCTTTGTTAATTTTTCGATAGTCCACACAAATCCTCCATTTACCATTTTTCTTTGGTACCATGACTAGAGGGGAGACCCATTGGCTGTCATAAAGGGGATAGATTAACA